>PVJS01042132.1:0-17644 GCA_004027185.1 Glis glis | reverse complement strand
GACTGAATTAGTGGTTGCTCCGATCCTAAGACTCCAGCTCTTAGACCGTTCGACCAACTACTGGTTCCTCTGACTCTCCACGTGCAGTCAGAACCTGGGACTACATTGCTTCAAACTGTAAGCCCATCTGATAAATCCCTTTTTTCAAATATACTCATTCTGTGTATTCTGTTAATCTAGAGAACCCTGTCCAATACAGCACAGAATGCAATTTTACTCAGCTATAAAAAAAAGAACACAGTATTCTCAGGAGCCATCTTCTCTGGTATAGAGGCTCTCTAAGTTGTTTTTGTTTTGTATTTTCAGTTCTGAGGATCAAATCCTGGGCCTCACTCATGCTAGGCAGTGCTGACCACTGAACTCCACCCCAGGGTCTGCATCAGTCCCGGGTGGTGTGAATCTCTACTCAAACTGATCATTACACTTGTGACACCTTGGATTTGGTCTTTGTCACAGAGCCATTTCTTACTGTGCAAAAATTTGGATAGCTGGAGAAACTGGAGGTGAAGAATTGCTTTATTTTCAACTCAGCACTTTTGGGTTGGAAATTCTCTAAAGTCTACTTAGAAACTGACAGTTGCTTTTAAGTTCTTTTTTTTTTTTCTCCTCTGGGTTCTGTAATTTTTCATAGTCATTTAAAGGAAGCCAGTTGGAACTTTCAATATTCTGCCTGGAAATCTCCTTATTTAGATCCACAAGTTCATTGTGTGCCTTTTTTTCTCCCATATTTCAAGTATCATTTAACTATGAGTTATACAGCACATAAGCTGGGATTCCTTTTCTGCAGACTTAAACAGTAATTTTCTAGGCAAATTTCTTACTGCTTTTCTAGATTTCACAAACATCCTGCTTTTATCCCATCAAGACTGAGACTGGGACTTCTGCCTGGCCCAAAAGCCAACTTCACAAGTACCAATTTCTGTTTCCAGTTTGTATTACTAAACAATAAAAGACCCACCCTGAGTGGCTCAAGACATTTAAAATCTTTCACAGTTCTGTGGATTGGCTGACTGTATATTTTTCAAATTCTCCCATAGGAAGATACACACAGTTACTCCTAACATTACCAGCTTCTCCTTCAACGGAGCACCAGGTGGGGCTGCAGGCGGTGACTGGGCCACACTGACATATCGCCCAGCGGGTGGTTGGTGCTGGATCTCCATGAAGAGGAGGTTCAGCTAAGGCTGTGTCCAGGGAACTGTAGGTTTCCTTCACTTGAACAAGGCTGTGGCTTAGGCATCTTGTTTTGCAATTGGTATCCAAGAGAGTGCTCCAGGAAATGAAGGTGGGACCTGAGGATCTCTTGAAGGCTCTGAGTTGGAAGCCACGCAGTGCCACCCGCATTGCACTTTATCAATCAGATCAAATCCCGGGTCCAAAAGAGTCCTGAGGAGTGAAAGGAGTCTCTACACACCGATGGAGAGGGCAACAAAGCATACCCACCATGGGGTCCATGAAACTGGGTCCTATCATCAATGCGTAGTTAAATAAATATGTCTTCAAACAGTGAAGAAATTAAAGAGTGAATGCTCTCATCCCCGCCAGGAATACATTTGTTTCATACTTTGTCACTTGAAAGAGCACTAGTATTTCAAGATGTATTTTAAATATCCACTATCTGGGAAGCCTTTTTAATTTACCTGTCATAAAATGGCTTTCTTTTCATTTTAATTAAACTATAACGCTCTTCTTGTCCAGCATTACACTTGATTAATATGTTTACTTATTTTAACCAGAATGCGAGGAAGAAAAGAACTGCACATTTTCATCAAATGCCTATCCCAGTGTCTTTTATATTAGTTCTTAATAAATACTTGTGGAACATGTGATGTTTTAAGTTTTTGAGATTTGACTGTTACTTAAATATAGGCTTAAAAATTTAATGAAAGAAACTTTGTTGGTAGGAATACACACGTCTTAAATAAAACTGTTAATTTTTGTATCTATTGCCACATGTATTGAATTGCTTTTAAAATTGTTATTTTAAATTAGCTTTAGATCTTTAAAGAAATTGTGAAGATGGTACAGGGAATGCCAACACTAGTTTCTCCTAATATTAGCATTTTGTATTAGTAGGGTCCATTTGTTAATTATTACTATATTTAAGTAATGCCGTATGTATTGCATAAGCTATTTGACCAGCAGGCTGACTGGGGACTGAGGTGGGTCACAGACTCCATGCCCTTGTCCCTACTGAGAGGTGAGGCTCTTCCACTCTGCCAGTTGAGGCTGCCCTGAGATGCATCTTGACCAACTGAATGAAGCACAACTGATCCCTGTATCTTCTGTGACATCTGACTCTGGTGCTAAGGATGCTCCTCTAGCAACTCAGTGGCAAAGCTAAGCCATCCTGGACCACATGGAGCTGCACTGGGAGGGTGGTGGTTGTCCCAGCTGACAGACCCCTCCAGAGTCCTTCCGTGAGAGCCAGGGTAAACTGCCACCTGCAAATTTCCACCCAAGTGGGGCCTCCCATGACTACTGCTCCTGCCACACTACATACCTCCCTGAGCCAGGTCTACCACACAACTAGAAGAGCCAATACAGGTGGGTTCCAGCCTCTACCTCTCAGGATGGGCAGCTACCCAGCAATAATAGCTGATACCCTCCTCATGTATGTTATCATATGCAGTGGAAATTTTTAAAAATAAAATAACAACTGCAAGCAATTTTAAGGGATATGAAAAACAGGTTGGTAGGTACCAGAAAAATAGGTGCTTCTGGAGAACTGTTTTAGATAAAGCCTATCTGAATTTAAAGTAAGAATGAAGATTCCAGAATTCAATATACCTTTTAGGTATCAATGTGGTATTTCTGATCAGCTGTTGTATAGGCAAATCTGGAAATCAGAAGCGTTCCAACCAGAGATGACAATTGTTAAGATGTTTGCCTATAGAAGGTCCTTAAAGTAATGTGATCGATGCTCATTATGCTGAGGGAGAATAGAGTAGATAGAGAGCAGCACAGCAGATATGAAAGGAATTGAAAAACCGAAATGTGAAAGCACACAGGAGCACTAGGGACAGAGAACAAATTGTCTAATGTAACTGGAGCAGAGTATAGGAAAATACACAGAGAGGTACCATATGTCCTGCACAGGAAAAGCAAAAGGTACAACATATAGTTTTTACCTTACACTCCTATAAATCTACTACATTCAGCAAGTCCTAAAACATAAGGTTGTGTTTCCCTGCAAGGGAACAAGTTATAAAAAAGAAGAATTGCAGCAGAGAAAATGTTCTCCCGTGGCAACCGGAGGTCAGTGCTGGGAGGAGGGAGACTGAGGAGGGGCCTGAGGAAGCTCTGTTGCTGTCAATGTTAGGTCGATTTAATTGGCTGCAATGGTCCATCTTCATTCTTCGCAGCACTTCTGAATCTCAACATCTTTCCAAGAAGGAGGATAAACTGTATGTGTCTCTGTGTGTTATGATATGATACACAATAGGGTATATGTGTTGTGACATGCTAAAATTCATATTTTAAAACTAAATAATAGCAAAATAGGTCTACACTTACTCCTTTCCAATAGGAAATGGCACGTTTATTTCATATCTTATATATCATATCATTACACACAAAAACAATCTCTTTTTGGAAAGATATAGAGATATAGAGATTGTGCAAAATAAGGTGACCAGGAAGAGTCAATTAATTTTACCTAACAATTGACAACAGAGATTGATTGCACTCATATGAAGCATCTATAATAGTCAAACTCCTAAAAGCAGAGAATACAGTAATAGTCAGAGGCCAAGCTGTGGTACATGTGGAAATGTTGGCCAATGAGTCTAAAGTTTCCATCACCCTGGATGAGTAAGTCGTAGAGATCTGCTGGAAAACATGGCATTTACATTTAACAGCATGATATTGTACACTTCAAAGGTAGTTAAGAGGGTCAATCTTGTATTTTTGCAACCAAAAAAAAAAAAAAACAGAAATAAAAGAAAAAGGAAAGGAAAAAAGAAGAAAAAGGGAAAGGATTTTGAAAGGGTCTAATGATTTCTTACTGAGAGAGAAATGAGAAGTTGTATCAACTGTGGAGAATTCAAAGGCATGTTCAAAATTCTTGGCTATTTCCCACAGTGCCCCACTTTTTCACCCTCAGCTACATCACTTTTGAACAGATGAAAACAAACTACCTTCTCTATCCTTCAATTGCCCAGCTCTGGGCCTTTTATCTTGTCTCTATGCCCCTCTCCTCCAATTTGCTCTGTTAAAGCCCTACATACTCTTGAGGCCCATATAAAACTCCATTTCTTGCTCAAGCAGCCTCTAAATAACTGAATGAATTATTCTCTTCCTCTGAGAGTACCTGTAGTGTTTAAAGATATGATTCTCATATATGAAAGGTAGAAATTATAATACAGGAAAGGATTTTAATTATGATACTAACAGTGAAAAAGTAAATATGGGCAATATACTTAAGAAATGTGAAGTGCTGTCATGAAAATACTAGAATTCTGGGATGACCTTGTTTCTTCAGTTGATAAAATAGTCCAGTATAGCTGGACAGAAGGAAGTGTGAAATAATCACATCAGGATAAATAGAGAAATGGTGCCCAAAATCCATGTACCTTCACTTTTAAGGTCAATCGCATAGCATTGGACACTTTGCAAGTCTACCATTGGATAATTAGATATTCATTTATGAAAGACCGTTCTTTTAGAAGACAATAAAGTAGACTGTAAATTACATATGAAGACAGATCTGCTGGAGGGCTGGTGAGATATACTGGTGGTCTTCACCCATGCCTTAATTCATCAGTTTACCTCTCTCTCATAGTTTCTTCTGAAACCATACGAGCTCCACAGGGGCAGGCTTGGTGGGGAAGAGGATGAGATCTCACCTGTCAGATTTAATGTGTACATATGTGGACATGCAATTCTAGATTCAGGAATGCTGTTGGGGCAGCCCACAGGTAGACTTACAATATGCATATGTTGACTGACTATATGAGTCATTGGTAGATGATTGGAGACTGAGGTCCCAGGATGAAATCCATGTGTCAAAAGAACATGGAAAAAGTCAAATGAAAAGAAGCCCCTTAACAGAGGCATGAAGAATTCAAACTTTCAGAACTAGGGACAGAAAGAGAACAGCCAGTGTTTTAAGAGTTTCTCGGTGTTACTAAGGAAAGACAAGGTTTCAAAGACCACATGGGTTCTGGTGGAAAGACCCATAGCAAAGCCACCCTTATAAGACCCTAAGAAACATCAAGTGATTTAAAGTCGCTAAGGTGGTCAGGACCTTTCGCAAGGCCTTTCCAGAGATGTGGGAGCAGAAGTCAGGAGCCAAGAAAGGATGGAGTCTGTGACAAGGACCGCTGAGTGACTGCCATTGCTGTTGCTCATGGAAGTTGTCTTGGTTAAGTTCCAAATTGGGGAATCTGACTTAGCTTTAATTGAGGATACAATTAATTAATTGTGGAGGATGAAAGTAATGGAGGGCTGGGTTAATTGTGGATGGCAGTGATTTTAGAGTCTAGACTGCAGGTTGAAGGCCTGGCCTCCCACTGGAACCCTAATCTGGAGCTTTTGCACCTCATTTTTCAGTTTCATCCTAAGACTTTCTCGAGCCATCCTCTGTATAGCTGACACATTCCCACAGTTAGGAATTTATTCTCCACATTTTTAGCTGGGCTTTCCCTGCCATTGTGTCACCTCTGCTTTGTGAAATATAATTTGAGAAGTGAACCATCCTGCTTGGCCCAGGCCCGCTTCCCCTCATACCACACATCACAGTTTCAGAGACCAATACATCCAGAAAGGAGGCAATATCAACTTTTCTCACCAGAGGATACAATTAAAGGATAAATATTTATTGCAGGATTATAGGATTTTCCCATTATGTGTGTGAAGATGAAAGTATTAGTATTACTTATTTCTGTAAATCCCCTGCAGTTTTATCAGTTAATTCACAAAGTAAAGTGAAATGATAAAAAGACAGATTATTTGATTCCATATACCCTTTTGAAGTTCTATGCAGTGATAAATTATTTAGCTTCTAGAAGGCAAGTGCTACAAAAACAGGAACCAGCTTGCCAGGAGGCAACATAATGTTGAAAACAGGTTGTGAACTTCGGCTTTTAATAGCTCTGTGCCTGTGCAGTTTATCTTCATGTAGCTTAACTTGGCTGTCCACCTTCTGTTCTTTCTCTTCCGACAATTCAGTGTGTAATAACACCTGATTCACAAGCAGGTTGTGAGAGGTGACAAAATGGCAGGGAACCCGGTACTACCCAGCTCTGAATAAGCATTGAAAATGGAGCCCTCCCATTACAAATGGATTTACAAATAGATGTAAAATGTTGTCAGCTATTGCCTGGTCAAAATATTTGTCAAAATGGGCAAATATAGGAGAGATGGAAATTAGGATCAAATATCCACAGCTGCTTTAGGATTTGTTTATGGAGAGGTGTCAGGAGATGACCTGAACCACAGGACACAAGAAATCACACATGTGACTACATACATGCAAACAAATAAAGAAAAAACATTTAGAAGCTAAAGGGAAACATGTTTCTTGTGAAATGAAATTTTTATAAAACAGTGTTTTATTCTCATTTTTTGGTACTAGTGATTGAATCCAGGGGAATTCTTTCTATTTCTGAACTACACCCCCAACCCTATTTCATGTTTTACTTTGAAACAGGGTGTTATGGTCAGATATAGAATGACCCCTGAAGAGCTCAGGGTTGATATAGTTCAGGAGTTAAATCCATTTTGATGGATTTATCTTGATGGTAACCTAGCCTGGCGAGGTGTGGCTAGAGAAGGTGGGTCCCTGGAGTGTGGCCTTAGGGATTGTGTTTGTATCTTGGAATCCTCTTGCTTGCTTACTCTCTTTTGTATCTGGCCTTCATGATGTGAGAAGGAAACTTTGTACCCTCCCTCTCTCCCCTTTCCGCCACCATGTCCTGAGATCCATGATCCCTGGTGTCACTTGGACTGAACCCCAAAATCTCCAAGAAAACTGTGAGCAAATAAGTCTTCTTTCCTCTAACATACATGGACAGTCTTTTAGATCAAAGCAGTGAGGGTGCTAAGACAGAAACTAGTACCAGAGAAGTGGGGTTGTCGCTGCCATATCTATGTCTGACCATGTGGATTATGAGTCTTTGGAACTGCTTTGTGAGAGGAAGTTGGAAAGGCCAGAATGTGGCTATAGAGGCAGGCAGTAGAGAATGTACTCAGGAGACTTCAGAGGGCAAAGAGGACTCCATAGGAAAATGGAGTAGAGACCACACGTGTTACATTCTAGCAAAGAATTTATTGGCATTTTGCCCAAGTCCCAAAACTTTGTTTCAGGCCAAACTTAAAGATGATGGACTGATTAATAAATTGTTGAAGGAAATCTCAAAGCAGCAAAATATTCAAATTGTATGATGGATATTGATGTCCATGTTCAGTGAATTGTATACCGAATTTCAGGAGCAGAAAGTAAAGCAGAGAGATTTTATAGATGTGTAGTTTGGCCAGAAAGGCATGTGTAAAGCTGGGGCCCAGAGAGATGGTGCTGAGAAAGAAAGTAAGATGGCTGAAGAGAGGTTGAATGTTTTGCACAGGAACAAAGAAAGGACTGGAGCAGTTCAAGTCCAAATGCAGAACCAAGGAAACAAGGACAGTGATGTGTGCACTCAGATTCCTTCCCTGTAGTCAAGATGGAGGCAAGCCTAGCTCCACCCATGATGGGGATGGGCTCTGCTGTGATTAAGATGGAGGCGGACCCAGCAGCCATGATTAATGAGGGTGTGATGACATTTTCTGGTGGCAGTTCATCTTGGCATTCACATAATGCTGGCTTTGCTGGAAAAGGGAATCATGGAGAATCCCCCCCCAAATTTAAAATTAAAGGAATGCCTTGGAAGCCAGGCAACATGTGGCAGGGTTGGAATCCCTACATGTAGGCCCAAATGGGGCAATTTGTGAAGCTGTGATGATGAAGCCAAGGTTTTAGGAAAAACCCCACAATTTAAAAATACCAGAAACATGGAACATCTTTGAGGAAAGGCTGCAAGTTGTGAGCCATGGAGACAGGCTGGGAGAGTGAGTATTCTGCTTCTTGCAATCAACTAGGCTACAGGGGTGGGGCTACCAAGGTCCCTTGGAGATCACATCTCACCACCATGTGTCCTGGATGCCAGAAATGGAGCTGCAGGATCAAATGCTTGCCCTGCTGGATGTTGATACTGTTTGGTCCCATTACTTTGTCCAATGGTCCTATTTCTCCCCTTTGGAATGCAAATGTTTACTCTTTGCATTGTACATTGGTTTGATGTAATTCTCTCTTTATTTTGATTTTTATTTTCTTTACAGAAGCTCATAAGAATTCACTTTGAGTCTCAGAGAGAATTTTGGACTTTGGGACTTTTGAGTGATGCTGGAACTATTAAGACTTTGGGAACTCTTGGAGATGGACTGAATGCATTTTCCATTCTGAAGTGGGCATGAGCTCCTTATGGACCAGGGGCTTAATGTTACGATCAGATATAGAATAATCCACGAAGAGCTCAAGGTTGACAAACTTAAGTCATGAGGTTGTAGTCTCATCTGTGGATAAATCCTAGGCAGGTGATGTGTATCTAGAGAAGGTGGGTCCCTGGGGTGTGGCTGTAGGGATTGTGCTTGTATCTTGGAATCCCCTTGCTTGCTTGCTCTCTCTTGCTTCTGGCTTCCAGGTTGTGAGTGTGAAGCCTTGTGCTCTCCCTCTCTCCACTTCAGGCCACCATGCCTTGAGATCTGTGATCCCCAGCCTCACATGGACCAAACCCCAAAATCTACAAGAAAAACCATGAGCAAATAAATGTTCCTTCCTCTAAGTTATACGGTCAGTCTTTAGATTATATTAGTAAGAATGCTGACTAGGACACAGGGTCTCAATAAAGTTGCTGAGAGCTTCACTAAGTTGCTGAGAGCCTCACTAAGTTGCCAAGGCTAGCCATGAACCTTGGATCCTCCTGTTTCAGCCTCCCAAGTCCTGGGGTTATAGGTGTGTGCCACCTTAACCATTCCTGACACATTTTCTAAGTAGGTGGCATAGATCTCAAAGGAGCTGTGTCTTCAGTCTGTATCTACTCACTGTTAAGACATTACATAATGTTGTCATTATGTAATAGATAAACTCTAGGGACTGACAGTTTCCTCCCCTCCCCATTTTTTACAAGTCACAATTTCTCTGTTCTCTCTTTAGCTGTCTACCTGTAAGCTACGTGATGATAAAGTTTATTTGAAACATTAGTAACAGCAGTGGATGGTATGCATGTTAGTCTTGATACTTCTCTCTCGCTTCTTGTTACCAACCTCAGTGGAATTTGACAGCAGATTCAATTCTGTGCAGTTTCCTTCACAAAGCCATGCCTTAAGATATAATTAGGAAGTTGGCAATAGTACCATAATAAATGTTCAGTATTCTGCAATGATCTTTCTCCCCCACATCAATAAGCTTTACGCTGCCTCTAAAGGCAGTCATTCAAAATTTCTTAATGATGGTGATTGCAGCATTTTGCTGACTATTCTTCAGTCACTATAGCTGGAATAACTGACAATTAACTTCAAAGAAACTGAATTCATGTCACAGTCTACACTAAGCATAATCTACACGCTATCCAAATTGCATATGGGCAATTCAGACCTGAAAGATTACTCTGCATTTTGCTGTGTTGGCAGCAGTTCTAATAAACAAGAAACTCAAATATCAAGGAAATCAGATTTGACAACATCTGGTGTAGTGACACATGGATAGGAGAAGGTATATAGAATCCAAGGAGTGGGGGGATGGAGAACAACTCATGAGTGAGTGCTGATGATAGCTACAGAGAATAAGAAAGCCCATAAACACAGGGTTTCTTTTTTCTTTAATAAATCATACTATCCTACATCTAATCTTTTTTTTTTATTCTGCTAAAATGATGACAGGAATCATTAAGTATATGACAACGAGCTATTTCAAAAGACCATGCTGGAACTAGCTATGACTCCTGCCTGCTAACCAGCAGGAGACAAAATAGAAGAACCGTAGATTCTCAGAGTTGGAAGGGCATTAGGTATATAATTGATGTAAGGATTGCTTCCAGGCAGCCTTTATATATTTGTTCATCAGTGCTCGAATACCCGTGTTCAGTTTAACCTCGATACTGTGCAGTGTCTGTGTGCTGATTTTTGTCCTAGAAATAGAAGGTGAATGAAAGAAAAGGGAAGGGAATAAAAAAAGGGGAAGGGAGGAAGAGAGGAGAGGAGAGGAGGCAGGGAGGAACGGAAGGATGAAGGGAGGAGCAAAGGAAGGAGAAAGGGAATTCTATTCTACTACTGGTGAGCATTTCAAAGATACATAGGTCTGTCTTTAGTATGTGAGGAAACAGAATCTCAACCCATTTGTCCAAGAAATGCTTTCTGAAGGCCACCCAAGTCTCTCTATTTAAAGTCAGCATGAAAAGTTCTCATCTGTAAGAAGGTGGAAATGTGTTCACAGGAACAAGAACACCCCATCTCTGGAGCAGAATACATAAGACTGTGGATGCAGTTGCTGAGTGCACTGTCTGTGTCCCAGAGTGGGAGTTTGCAGGTGTTGTTCTTGGTGCTGATCATTCTTTCTCTTTTTCTTCCACCATCCTGTCCCTTCCCTCTGCTAAGTTATGTGTGGGTATTTCAATACACCATCCTTCTACACATGGAAATCCCTTTCAAATCACCGCCTGTGCTTCATTCTTCTTCCCAAATGACCACAAGACCAACAGCAATGCCCTGTGCAGAGCATGAACCAAAATCAATAAGAATATCATTAACTGGTGAAGAAAGAGAAGTAAGTGAAGTGATTTTGGCAGATAAAATAAGAATCAAACCTGCATGGTATGCACAACTAATTATCTATGTCAGGAAGTTTCAAAATGCTTACCTCACCAATTTGCCGTGAATATTTCCAGCTGCTAACTTTGTTTCTAATGTGCTCGTATAAGAACATATTTAAGTATTGTAGGAGAACTGTCTGCGTTTAGGTTGATGGATCTTACTGAGTCTTATAGGCACAATACGGAATCGGCACGCTGACAGAGATGGTTACGGAATTGGATTCCTGCCCAGGAAATTATTACCTTTAGACCAACTGTGACTGTGAGAGTGAAAAAATCACAGCCCCCGAGAAATAGCCAATGTCACAGCTGTGAAGTTAAATTGGTCTGGAAGTTGAGGCCATCACTCATGAATGGTCTTTACCTACACCCCTGAGACACTGATGCCTAGAGGGAAATAAACATTATCGTGGAGACATGACATTCATAATTTTGACTTCATAACCATTCTCATGATACCATCTCCATTAATATTACTTGTTCACTATTTGTTTATTTATCATTAGTTATTAGTTATTTGGGGAACTTCAAATGTATGTGAACAAGATTGAGTTCTGTATAGCTGGTAAAGAAAACACAGTATTTGAAAGGATATGGAAGAGTTCTTTTTAAAACTTAATTGTACAGCGTAGCTAAAGTAATGGATGATATTGGTATAGTAAACAATTAGAAGTCCACATAGTGACCCCAGGGAACTGGAGGAGGGACTTACAAACACGGCCTCATCCTTTGTAGATGGCTGTCTTCAGGACATGAACAGATGACTGGATGTGGAAGGATGAGTAGAAGTCCTCAAGGGGGAAACAATGTAAAATCAGAGGAAGATAGTGTGGTGTGTGCATCCACACACTTACTCATGTAGATCTTTAGTATACGATACAATAATTCATACACGCACACACACAAATATGTGACTGTCAAACGAATAAAGCAAATGTCTTATATCAAAGAAAGAGAAGCATAGATCAAAAAACAAAAGGAAAAAATGTCAAAGTTGTATCCAAACTTCTCAGAGATATATGGAAAACAGAGATAGCTCACTGGTTGGACTTTTCACAGCCACATGACAGTTTCCTGACCAAACCGCATGGTCCAGGCAGGGTAGAGAGTTAAAATTCAGTTGCTTCTTTTTCCTTTTATCCTTCACAAAGCTAACATGTGAAGAGAGAATGTTGAAAATAAGTATATGCAAAGAAACATAACTGGGATTTTTTAATTAAGTAAAGACTATATTCTAAGATAGAATACAACATACAACACACTGACTGTACCCTCAAAATGACAAATAAAACCAAACCCATCCCTGGATGCACCCAGTAACATTACACAATGAATGGCAAACGTGACGAAGAAGACTAAGACTCCTGGAAAGATAACGTTGGCCAACTAAATAGGAACACGCAATATAAAACATTGTTCTAATTTTCTATGTGACCTATTCTTTGATCCATTAGTTATTTAGGATTGCTTTTTAAAAATTTCTTCTGGTTATGATTCCTACTTTTATTTCCTTGTGGTAGAAGAACATGCTCTGCATTCTTTAAATCATTTCAAATTTATTGAGATTTTTTTGAGGCCTAACATATTCTCTTTCCTGGTTGACATTCTACATACGGTTGAGAAGGATTTGTATTCGGTGTTTGGGGCCAGCTGTTCTATAGATGTCTGTTAGGTCTGATTTGTTTGCAGAGTTGTCTGTCCTAATAATTGATCTCTTTCTAGTTGCTCATCCATTGAACACAGAGTATTGAAGTCACCACGTATTAATCTTACGCTGTGCATTACTCTCCTTTCATTTCTGTCCATTTTTGCTTCATTTATTTCACGCTGCTATTGTCAGCGAAAATGAGTTTATAATTGTTATGTCTTTCTCATGGATTGACCTTGTTACCATCATAAAATATCTTTCTTTGTTCCCAGAAACAATTTTTTTCTTAAAGTTTATTTTTCCCCAATTCTTAAAAGTTCTCTAGCTCTTTTTCTGACAGCTTACATGATATATTTTTCTATCCTTTTATTTGGAGCCTATTTGTGTCTTTAAATATAAAATATATATTTTGTAAGTTGCATGTTATTGAATCAGATTTTTAGCATCTGTCAATATATTCAGTTATATTTAATATAATTACTGATAAGGCATGGTTCATATCTTCAATTTTCCCTTTTTATTAAATGTCTGTTACTGTTTTCTAAGCAATAGCTTAGTGTCTTCTTCCATTAAACAGATATTTTCTAGCATGCCATTTAAATCTTCTGATAATTTTTTTGCTACATTACTTTAGTTATTTTCCTAGGGATTGTCGTAGAGATTACAATGAGCACCTTAATTTATAATGACCTAGTTTGAGTTAATACCAATTAAATTTCAGTGCTGTATGGCAGTTGCTTCTCTGTAGCTCCACTTCTTTCTCTCTCTTTCTTGTGCTGTTATTGTCATACAAGTTACAAATGTATAAATGATAAATCCATCAGCACAGTTTCATATGCATTCCTTTATGAAGCTGTCATTTAAATTAGCAGAAGATGAAAAACTTAAAAACAAAACCTACATGCATATTGTCCTCCCTTGTACTGGTGTTACTACGTTTTTCATGTGGGTTTGAATTAATGCCTAGCATCTTTTCATATTTCTTCTAAACCAAATCTACTGGAGACAAATATGCTCAGTTTTTTTTTAAATCTGGAATTGTCTTGATTTCTGCTTCACTTTGTTAAGCAAAATTCTGCTGGTGTCTGGATTCTTGGTGGATGTCATTTTTGCTAAGCCCTCATGTCCTGCCACTGTCTTCTGCTCTCCTTGGATTTTTTTTTTTTTTGGTAGTTATAATGTGATTTTTATTTATTATTTTCCATACAGGATTATTTGGGATTGATTAAATAGAATATAGCAAAAAAAAGTCTACACTAACTTGCAATTAAAAGACTGCCTTATTTTGAAACATCTTTATACTTTTAGTGGTGCATTATCGTCTCACATCATAATGTATTTCGTCGTCATGGTGACGTACATGCACTGCAGGTCTCACTGAGGATCCTTGCACATCACAAGCCCCCTCTCTCTTGCTGCTTTCAAGATTCTCTCCTTATCTTTGGCTTTTGACAGTTGATCGTGATGTGTCCAACTATGAAACTGAGTTGATTCTACTTGCTGTTTCTTGAGTTCTCTGGATGTGAAAATTAAGTTTTCATCAAAGGTGAAAACGCTTAACCCTTTTCTCAAGTATTTCTTCCCTTGAATACTTCAAGAAAAGTTTAATGTTTCCTTTAAACTCCTTCCTTTCCTTCTAGAACTCAAAAAATTCACCTGTGGAAACGTTTCATGGTCTCCCAGTTTGTCCATTTTTTTATTCATTTTTTCCTTTCTGTTCCTTAGAAAAATAATCTCAATTAACCAATCATCAATTCCACTAAACCTGCCAGTTAAAACCACCTATAATATCATAATATTATTATGATGTAATAATAATAATATAATATCATGATATTATATTATAATATCATAACATGTATTATGGCTCGAGATATATATATATATATATATATATATATAATTTTAGCTACAGAATTTCCTTTTGGCCAATTGCCACTACTTTTTTCCAAAAAAAAAAAAAATCCCAGGGAAAAGACCATTCGCCTAGAACAAGCTCTGGAGTCAGTTCCAATAGAGAAAGGCCCTTTGGTGAGGACACGCATTTGCCGAGTGGGGAGGATACTAGGGAATAGTCACACTAGTCAGATAGCATTCTCTGGAGGTGGGTGGTTGAGAAAGGTCCAAACCCATTCTTTCCTCTTCAGTGGTTGCCTGGCTGCTGGCTTTCATGGCTGCTGTGATTAAAAGACTGTCCATTCCCAAGGCTTCCATGGAGCTGGGCATAGCAGAGGGGAAAAGGCCAAATTAAAATGATGTAGAGCTCAATCTTTTGAGCTTCAGCTGCTTTTCTTGATTAAACATTCCTGGAATGATTGCCTGACTTTTGTTCACTGTGAATAAAAATTGATTTTGACAGTTTTGACCGGTATTCTCATTGCTTTTATAGAGGAATGAACGTTTGGAGGCCCGTATACTCTCATTCTGGGTGAACTACATGAACAGCCTTAACGTATACATATGCTCTAAATCCAAAGTGAACGTCAAAGTTTATTGATTCTGACAAGGTTTGTAGCAAGATTCCAAGCAAAGTCGCAATACAGAATATTTTTATGTAGCTGAAGACAAAGATAATTGAAATTACATAAGTTAAATTCAAGAAGATACAAAAGGGGAGCAAATTCAAAGGACTTGGAAGAATGTGGATGATAAAGGTATACAGAGAAATTAATAAAATAAGAAAAAGCTATAAATACAATGAATATTAGGAAACTTGGGATATAGGATATTAGGATATTTGTGTTGCAAGTGTCAAAAATTCAATGTAAATTTTCTTAAAAATAGGAGAGTAGACAATTCACTTTATTAGTTGGGGTTCTCCGGAAAAACAGAAATATGTATCCTGTTATATTTAATATATATGGTTATATCTTGTTACATGCATATAATTGCATACACACACACGGAAGGAGAAAGAGAGAGAGAGATTTATTTTTAAGGAATTGCTCACCCACTTGTGATGGCTGGCAACTCAGGCAGACTTTCCAAGGTTGTAGCATATCCAAATTCCATCTTCTGTAGAAAACCTTAGTCTTTGTTCTTGAGCCTTCAAATAATTGGGTGAGTCCTATCCACAGTGTAGAGGATAATGTGCTTTAATTATAAGCAACTGATTTTACCTGTTAATCCCATCTAGAAACTACCTTTTCAACAACATCTGCCAGGTATTGGGTCTCCATGAGTCTTGCCAGGTTGACACAGGGAATTAAGCCACACCCCTGCAGGAACATATAGTTAGAATGAGGCTCAAGGCTGCTTCATCCAGTGATTTCAGGCCCAGCACTCTGCATTCTCTTAGTCTCCTCCATATTTGGGCCTCAGCTTTAGACAGGCAGTTAGATAACACAGTGTTCCCAGACCTCACATTCATCCAGGACGAATTCTAGAGGCAAAAGCATCCTCTAATAATTTACTCAGTGAAATAAGAGTGTTCTCAAATACCTCTTTTGAAAATATCAGCTGGTGTCACATGGAGCCAAATGCATCCATACACTGGTTTGAGAATTAATCACTGTCCAGGAAGACATAATTATCCTCCTGAGATGAGGTTCCTCCTGTCCAAGAGGCAACGGTCAGAGTCCCAGGCATGGGAAGGAATATATAACTAAACAAACGACTGCTCTTCTGGTAGGAATGAAGAGGGGTGGAGGCAAATTCGCAAGCAGCAATGTCTCTTTGCTACAAAACATAAACTGGTTCTAAAAATAACAGCAAACAACAATAGGAGCAGCAGCGACAGCAGCAAAATTCAAAATTTATCCAAAGGACAAACTGCAGGCAAGAATAATTAAGAATGAAGCATAAATAAGCACTATAAAAATAAAAATGGAGCCTTTGGAGAAGAAATAATTCCTACAAAATGATCCAGAGAACAAGAAAAGTATTGAAACATTGCATTTATTTATATGAGTGTAGTGTAACATTGATAAGAAAATAAGGTAGGCAGAAGAGAAAAAATGGAAAAAATATTACCCAAACTAATTTTTGAAAGAATAACAAATTAAAACTTGAAAAATATCCATGCTACGCCGGGCGTGGTGGCGCACGCTTGTAATCTCAGTACTTTGGGAGGCGGAGACCGGAGGATCCGGGTTCGCGGCCAGCCTCAGCTCTCTCTCTCTCTCTCTCTCTCCCTGTCTCTCTCTTTACTTAGTGAGGCCCTCCGCAACTTCGTGAGACCCGGTTTCAAAATAAAGTATAAGAAATAGGGCCGGGGGTGTAGCGTGGAGGTAGAACGCCCCTGGGTTCAATCCCCGGTACTGCAAAAAAAGAAAAAAAAAAAGAAAAATATCCATGCTAGATAAATTTGGTTCCAGCTGTGGAAAAATATTTTAACATGACCAACTTATTAATTTATATCACAATATTAATGGCCTTAAATGGGAAACACACTCGATCAGAAGGATGCAAAGAAATACATGAAAATTTCCAAAGCAAACATTAATAAGAAAATTCTATGACACTTACTCGTGATGCAATGAGCCAGTCAAAAAGACTTTAGAACAATTTTTACAAAGCTGTAGTAATCCCACATTTAGCATTGAACTTCACAAATTAAAGTCAGGTAAAAATCTATCATAGCCATTACAACACTTAGTGTCCCACTGCCAGAGAGAATCAGAACTGAATACAAGGCAAAGTAAAATCCAAAATAAGTAGATTTTTTTCCTCAGAAACTATTGCAATAGAGGAAGAGAGACCTTCTAAATACAAACTAGAAGTAGAAAGCTTTTCCTTATTTTATAGTTGATGGAGTAAAGCTGCAAGTAATATTTAAAAATAGTGTTATATTACACATATTATTATTACATTATTATAATAAAGTATGATGTATTATTATAATAATATCTCCAAACAAGTTCCTTTAGAGACTCATCTTACTTCTGTGTATATCAGATCTTAAACTCCTTCCTCGCCGTGGCTATATTTCATAGCACAATCTACCATTCAAAGGATTGTTGTTAGCCGGGCGTGGTGGCGCACGCTTGTAATCCCAGTACTTTGGGAGGCGGAGACCGGAGGATCCCGGTTCGCGGCCAACCTCACTGTGCATGCGCGCACGGTCAATCGATTGATCGATCGATCTATCTCTCTCTCCTCTCTCTCTCTCTCTCTCTCTCTCTCTCTCTCTCTCTCTCTCTCTCTCTACCTA
>PVJS01042131.1:0-17644 GCA_004027185.1 Glis glis | reverse complement strand
CTCTCTCTCTCTCTCTCTCTCTCTCTACCTAATGAGGCCCTCCGCAACTTCGTGAGACCCGGTTTCAAAATAAAGTATAAAAAAATAGGGCTGGGGGTGTACCGCAGAGGTAGAACATCCCTGGGTTCAATCCCCAGTATCGCAAAAAGAAAGAAAGAAAGAAAGAAAGAAAGAAAGAAAGAAAGAAAGAAAGAAGGAAGGAAGGAAGGAAGGAAGGAAGGAAGGAAGGAAGGAAGGAAAGAATAAAAAATAGGGCTGGGGGTGTAGCTCAGAGGTAAAATGCCCCTGGGTTCAATCCCCAGTACCGCAAAAAAAAGTATGAAATGACAGCAGTGCCCTGCATCACCAGCGTCCTGCATCCGCACGAGGCATCTGCTTAGCCGCAGCCCTGCCTGAATGCGAAGGTCGCCTGAGATTTTCTAGGTTGAGTTATTTCCTTTGATTTTGAGGTGAATTTTAATTTTATAGCACTGTAATTTTGTTTAGACTTTTTTGTGATTCGCAGATAAAATATGCAAGAAACCATGCCTTCTTATACCATCTATGCATCCATCCTGATGTGCGGTAGAAGACAGCCCAGTGTCAAACTATAGCAGTGAGAAATATCTACCCAATATTCCATTTCTGTTACTCTACTCAAGTCTAATCCTGGCTTTCTGGTATGTGTTGCTGTACTACTGATAACCATTGATCAGATCAGAATCTGATCAGCTCAGTAGACACTGCTCAGTAGTAGATAGTAGATACTGCTCAGTAAACATCTACTACTAATTATAAGCTTATTACATGTATGGGGGGGGGATGGCAAAACCCACACCATCAAAATGCACAGCTCCTGAATCCTGAATCCACAAGTCCTTCTAATCCCACAGATGTTAGGGGCAGGCCTATGATCAAGCAGGCAAAGCTATAACTATGACAGGGTTTCTTGTGTGTGTGTGTGTGTGTGTGTGTGTGTATGTATGTGTGTATGAGGGATTGAACCCAGGGGCATTCTACCTCTGAACTACATCCCAGTCCTATTATCATTATTGTTTATTATTATTATTATTATTATTATTATTATTATTGGTACTGGGGACTGAACCCAGGGGCATTCTACCTCTGAGCTACACCCCCAGCCCTATTTTATTTATTTGGAAGCTGGATCTCACTAAGTTGCAGAGGGCCTCACTAAGTTGCTGAGACTGGCCGCAAACCTGTGATCCTCCTGTCTCAGCCTCCCAAGTACTGGGGTTATAGGCATGCACCACCAAACCCGGTTCTGTGTCAGGATTTTTAAACTTCTATCTCAAACTTCCATTTTTCTCTATGGCAGAAAACCTTCATCTAGTTTCTTCCAGGTAAATGCATCCCATTCAGGATTTAAATGTACATTCTACTCTTCCCTCCTCCCAGAGTGACTTTTTTTGTGTGTGTGATACTGGGGATGGAACCCAGGGGCCTTCTCCCTCCGGGCTACACCTCCAGCCCTATTTTAGTTTTTTATTTGGAAACAGGGTCTCATTAAATTGCTGAGGCTGGCCTCGAACCTGCAATCCTCCTGTCTCAGCCTCCCAAGTACTGGGATTACAAGCGTGCACCATCAGGCCCGGCTATCCAGAGTGACTTCTAAACCCAGGGGCTGCCCAGCATCGTGGTATCTGGAGAAGAGGTGTCCAGTGAATGTGAACTGTGTGTCCCTGGTTGGCGTCCACTTCTTCTGCAGTCTTCTTTGGCAGTGTGCAGTGTGTCCACTGTGGATGGCCATGGGTCGTCCTGGCTTCCGGCTTGTGAAGTTCCCTCTGTGTTCACTGCTGGTGGGCGTCCCCTGAGCACAGCTGTGAGACTCTGGCAGCCTGTAGCACTCCTCTACCCTCTGTGACCCTCCAGCACACAGAACACCTGGGACCCTGTCCCCCAGGTTGCCGGGGGTGTGTGAGAACCCCTCAGCTTAGCTAGGCCTAGCTGCCACCTGTGCCTAATGGCACCCACACTGTCCCCCACTTGACCTGGAAGGCAAGGCCCACATGTTCACTGCTCTTGGAACCCCTAGACCTAGGTGACAATTTTATTCCCCTGCCCAACATGTATTTTTTTTCTCTTTTTTCCTTTTTATTTCTTTGTGGAATTGGGGATTGAACCCAGGGGTATTCTACCTCTGAGCTCCACTCCTAAACCCTGTTTTTATTTTCTTATTTTGAAACAGGGTCTCACTAAGTTGCGGAGGGCCTAAGTTGCTGAGGTTGGCCTCGAACCTGTGATCCTCCTGTCTCAGCTTCCCAAGTACTGGGATTACAGGCATGCACCATCACACTCAGCTTCCCACACAGTATTAAACCACAGAGAGCTTCCCCAGCATTCAACTAGATTGCTTGAAATTGTACAACATTATATAAAATAAAAAGTAAGAGTCTTTTTTCCACCCATAACATCTCCCATCTTTGAAATAATCTCTTCTCCCTTAGCTTTTAAGAAAGAACACTTAAGCTGGGTGTGGTGGTGCACGCTTGTAATCCCAGTACTGGGGAGGCTGAGACCAGAGGATCCAGGTTCGCGGCCAGCCTCAGCTACTTGGTGAGGCCCTCTGCAACTTAGTGAGACCCTGTTTCAAAATAAAGAATAAAAAAATAGGGCTGGGGGTGTAGCTCAGAGGTAGAATGCCCCTGGGTTCTATCCCCAGTACCGCAAAAAAAAGAAAAAGAAAGAACACTTAAAAATATGCAATGGTCACTGCATATAAAAGAATACATAGAACACAAATCTACACTTTGAAGCATATCAATAAAAGGAAATAAAATAAAATAAACACCCATGACATGCACTACCCAAGCCAAGAAATAGATGTCTGATCACATCCTCTCCCCCACCCAGAGGCGATCTTCATTCTGAGTTTTTTTTTTTTTTTTTTTTTGCAGTACCTAGGATTGAACCCAGGGGCGTTCTACCTCCGCGCTACACCCCAGCCCTATTTTTTTACACTTTATTTTGAAACCGGGTCTCACAAAGTTGCGGAGGGCCTCACTAAGGAGAGAGAGAGACAGAGATAGGGGGAGAGAGAGAGAGAGCTGAGGCTGGCCGTGAACCCAGATCCTCCGGTCTCTGCCTCCCAAAGTACTGGGATTACAAGCGTGCGCCACCACGCCCGGCTCGTTCTGAGTTTTGAGTCCATCATTCTCTTGCTCTTCTACATTGATATGAGACCATAAAGAATATCACATTTCAGTTTCAGTTGTTTTTGAGGTCTATAAATGGTATTAAGCTCTGCTATTATCTGTTCTTCTATTGTTCAACGTTGTGCTTCTGAGACTCGTGCATGCTGAGGTGTGTAGTTGTAGCTTATTCAACTTCACTATTGTATAGTATTCACATACACCAAGAATGAGAATTGGATCATAAAATACATGCCTGGTCAACTTTACAAAAATGATACTTCTTTTCCAACATGTTTTTGCATTTTTATAGTCTTCCACATTGTTCCATTTGCTCACCAGAAATGAAGGAGAAAGAATATGGTGAGGTATTGTGGAGTTCTTATTTTTGGCAACCTAGCAGTTAGAAAATAATATCTTGTGTTCTTAGTTTGTACTTACCTTATTATGAGTAGGATGAGCAGGGCTGTGTGTGTGTGTGTGTGTGTGTGTGTGTGTGTGTGTGTTGTTTTTGTGGTCTGCGTTTTCTTTTTGTAGGCCAGATTTTATGTGTCTTCTATTTTCATAGTGTGTGTGTATGTGTGTATGTGTTGCTGGGTATCGAGCCCAGGAGCATTCTACCTTTGAGCTACCCTTCCAGCCTTATTTTATTTTGTTTTATTTTTAGTTGGAAACAGGGCTGGCTTTTCCTTCCTTCCTTCCTTCCTTCCTTCCTTCCTTCCTTCCTTCTTTCCTTCTTTCTTTCTTTCTTTCTTTCTTTCTTTCTTTCTTTCTTTCTTTCTCTCTCTCTCTCTCTCTCTCTCTCTCTTTCTCTCTCTCTCTCCCTCCCTCCCTCCCTCCCTCCCTCCTTCCTTCCTTCCTTCCTTCCTTCCTTCCTTCTTTCTTTCTTTCTCTCTCTCTCTCTCTTTCTCTCTCTCTCTCTCTCTCTCTCTCTCTTTCTTTCTTTCTTTCTTTCGCTGGGGATTGAACCAGGCCTTCTGCATCTTTAGCCTGAGCTCTACCACTGAACCACACCTTAATCCCCTTTTGATGTCCTTAACTTTTATTTCTTCACTTTGTCTCAAGCTCTACTTAGGCCCTCCAGTCAGTGTTGAATGTTGAGTTGGAACAATGATAATTAGCTTCCTGTCTTGTTTCTAATTATAAACATGTTTAAGTTTTTTGCTATTATTAAAACTGTTTCTTTGTAAGGAAAGAAAAGTTCTGGTATATTCATATTTTACCAAGGGTTTTTCCCCCCTAAACATGAATAGGCATTGGTAATTTCAAAGTCATTATGGGAATAATTTCAATAATAAAATTTCTATGTTAAATCAGTTGTACATTTTGGAAATAAACTCAAGTTGTTCATGATGTATTTTCGTATAGGATTTTTTGTGTTGTGTTTAAGAGTGAGATAGACGAATGGATTTCTTTTTTAATACTGACCTTATCAAGTCTCTTATCAGAAGTCTATTAACCTGATCAGATGAATTGGGCAATAGTCTTTCTTTCCTTTTTCCTGGAAGAATAGTCACAAAATTGAAATGACCTGTTTCTTGGAAATCTGGTGAAACTCATCTCACAGAATTATCTGGGCTTGATGTTTTCTTGATGCATGAGGAAAAGAAAAACTCAAGTTTCTAATTCATAACCTTTAATAATAACAGAACAACTGGCATTTTCTATGTGTTTCTGTTATTTTTCAAATATGCACACTATTATATCCAAGTTTACAAATATATTGATATTAAAGTATTCTTAGCATTCTCTTATTTTTTGAAATTTCGTCTTATATCTATAGTTATGTACCTCCTTTTCAGTTGTACTATGTTTATATCTTCTCTTTCTTTTTCTTAAATAAGTTCACCAGAGGTTTGTTAATTTTAGTCTTTCCAAAGAACCAACTTTTGGCTTCATTAATCTTTGTTTTTATTAATTTTAGCTCTTATCTTTATCACATACTTTATTTGGGAAAAGATAATTCTACTGCCATTTTTCTAACAGCTTAGATGCTTACACCTTAAATTCTGTCTTCCTTTCTTTTCTTCTTTCCTCCTCCTCCTCCTCTTTCTCCTCTCCTTCTCCTTCTTTTTCTGTGTGTGGTACTGGGGAATGAACACAGGTGTATTTTACCAGTGAGCTATACCCAAAGCACCAACTTTTAAAATTTTTGAAATAGGGTCTCTCTCTAAGTTACCACACAATGGCCTCGAAGTTGTAATTCTCCTGTTTCAGCCTCCCAAGTACTTAAATTACAGATGTGCACCACTGTGCCTAGTTTTTCTTTCTTCTTTCTTTCTTTCTTTCTTTTCTTTCTCTCTCTCTCTCTCTCTCTCTCTCTCTCTCTCCCTCTCTCTCTCCTTCCTTCCTTCCTCCCTTCCTTCCTTCCTCCCTTCCTTCCTTCCTTCCTTCCTTCCTTCCTTCCTTCCTTTCTTTTCCATTCTCTCTTTCTAATATAAGCATCTAAGATTATAACTAATAGAAAACATACCTACCCTCCTAATATTACTTTTTTTGCAGGCCAGATTTGGGATGTATGTGCCTTCTATTTCCATAGTTTCCTTCTGCCTTAAGAAAAATTTTGTTTTATGGAATATTTTATATTTACTTATTTATTTATTTATTCATTTATTTATTTATTAATATGGTACTGGGGATTGAACCCAGGGGCATTCTACCTCTGAGCTATCCCCCCTGCCCTTTTTTATTTTTTGTTTTGAAACAGGATCGTGCTTTGAGACGTGCAGGTTGAATACCTGCCTCAAGCAACTTAGCAAGGCCCTCAGCAACTTAGTGAGACTGTTTCAACATAAAAAAATAAATAAAAAGGGCTGGGGGTGTAGCACTGAGTCCCATCCCCAATACCAAAACCAAAAACAAACAGGTCAGCATGCAAAGTTTCCTGATTGCCTTATTATTTATATTTGCAGTTTGTTTATTCAAACCAGGATCCTATTAAGTTCATACATTGCAATTAATGATATGTCTTTAAAGTCTCATATCATCTTTAAGTCTCCCCTCTATCTGATTTTTGTTTTTCCCTTGCAATTAATTTGAAGAAACTAGATTTATTGTCTGGTGGAATTTCCTACCATCGGGATCTTGCTGACTGATCACTATGGTGTAGTCGCATCCTTTGCTGTTTCTATGTTAAATCGGTGGCTGGAGCTGGAGACTGGATCTGTTGATTTCACGGCAAGACCCTTTCATGGGCAGTGGTGTACTCAGGAGCACACAACCCTGGTCACTGTCTTTCTGTGATATTACCAATCATTGGTGACTATTGTCTAGATTCACTAATTAATTAGGGGTTGAGAAAAATCCTAATCTTCTAAGCCTATCCATTTTTCTTCATATACTAGCTGAACTTTTTCTATAAGAAGAAACTTTCCTTCAGTTATTTTGTTATTCTGAGGTCTAGATGGTATAGATACAAAAGCAGGATAATGCTTGATCCCTTCCATGTACTTTACCAAATTTCAAACAATGACATAACAAATTTGAATAAATAGCTTTAAAAGTAAATCACTTTTTCTTTTCTTTTTGTGTGTGTGTGTGTGTGGTAGTGGGGATTGAACCCAGGGGCATTCTACCTCTGAGTTACACCCCAAGCCCTATTTTTATTCTTTATTTTGAAACAGGGTCTCACTAAGTTGCGGAGAGCCTCACTAAGTAGCTGAGGCTGGCCGCGAACCTGCGATCCTCTTGTCTCAGCCTCCCAAGTACTGAGATTACAGGCTTGCATCACTACATCTGCCTCGTAAATCATATTTCTATTTCAAAGATATCCCTAGATGATTAAAACTACAAAGTTGCCATCAGAGTTCAATTTTAGGCCCCTAAAATCAGCTGTGTTACTTTCTATTTCCCTTGGTTTTCATTCCGTCCTGATTAAAAAAGGATTAGTCACACTGGTTACCCAACATATTTACTTATGTAATTATGCATGAATTATGATATTTTCTAAAAATCAAAATGCTTTGTCCAAAAATGACATTTTTAATATTATCAACAAAACTATTTAAATGGATATGCAGGAACTTCCAATTTCTCGGTTCCCCCAAACTCTTATTCAGTCTACACTCTCTCTCTCCCTCTATTCTATCTAATGCACCTATTTTTGCCCACATGGTGACTAGCACGTATCATTCATCACGTCTGGCTCAACAAGGTGAGCTCTTGTTTTCTGGTGCCATAGGTCTGTCAGGGTCCCAGGCGACACTCGTTGGAAACAGGTGCTCCCCCCACACACTGCGATGACTCACTCCCAGAAGCCCTTTCCCACAGGGAACTTTACCTGTAGTTACTCTCTGCCACTTAGGGCCAGCCCCAAGCTACCTTTCATCTAACTTTAAAGCTAAAACTCCTTAATTTACACCCACTCTTTCAGCTGTCGCTGCCAAAAGATGCACAGTGCTGGGGGTGCTGGGTTAGGCTCAGTCCCTTGCTAGGTGAGAACGAACCTTCCCACAAAGCTAATGTACCTGCCCCTCTTCTATCACCTTCCTAACAAGGAATGTTGGAAAAAGTATGCTTTGTCAACATACAAAAAAGATCCTAGAATAGTTTTCTTTCCAGGGCAGTAAGTGTCTAGTTAGCTTGTATTTACATAACCAAGAAGCATCATTAAAGTGATTCTGCCCAGAAGAAATTATATCTCCCAAGTATCTAACTGAATCCACCTCTAGATTTAAAAGCGGCTGGCAACTTTTAAGTTGAGCTTTTTTCAGCCCATACGGGTTTATTTCCTTTGTAAGTATATATCATGGCTTCTCAACTAAGATGTTAAGTTCCTCAAAGTTGTAAGTTCTCTGCATATAATAAGTGCTCAAGAAATAATGGATCATATTAGCAATATGAGGAAAGATTACACAAGACTCAAGAGGGCAGGAGAATGGGAAGATTTACCCCATGAAAATCTCTGCTCTGAGCCAGACACTGTGGCACATGCTGATAATCCCAGTACTTGGGAGTCTGAGACAGAAGGATTACAGGTTCGAGGCCAGCCTCAGCAATTTAGTGAGACACCTGTTATAATATAAAAAAGACTGGGCTGTAACTTGGAGTTGGATTGCTCCTGGGTTCAATTCTCAGTACCAAAATGGAAGGAAGGGAGGAAGGGAGGAAGGAAGGAAGGAAGGAAGGAAGGAAGGAAGGAAGGAAATCTCTACTGTCTTCTGGGAGTCAGACCCTTCGTACACACTAGCCAACAGCATTGCTAGTCAGTGTGGCCCCCACACCAGCAGCATCAGCACCACTAGGACATTGTGACCAATGCAGATTCATGGGCCTCACCCCCTACCTACTAAACCAGAATCTGGGGATGGGAGATGGGGTCGGCGGAACCTTTACACGTCTTCTGGGTGATTCTTATAGACAATCAGGTTTGGGAACCACTGATGTGGCCCATTGTGATCGGACTATGTTTACATGAGATAAACCAAGGGCCACTTCCACCAGCAGCCTGCCCTCCATGCAGGTCGTAGGCCCGAGCCCGGCAGAGAGTGGTCCTGACTACTCTGCTCTGATGTGTCAGCCAGCGTTCTCACGCTATGACCCAAATACTTGACACGCAGAACTTAGAGGAAGGAGAATTTCATTTGCTCACAGTTCTGGAGATTTCAGAGGTCATGGCCCCGCATGGCGGACTTCAGGGCATTGTGGCAAGGAGCAGAGAGAGAGAGGCAGGGGAGAGCTTGTGTAAGTAAGCTCATGATGGCAGGGGAGAGAGGAGTCAGAAGCTGCAGCAACTGGCCTGGGAAAACACTGTCCCTGCCCCCACCCAGCCCCAGGGACCGCCTCCAACATGGCGGCCTCATCTAACACTTGAGGTCTGGCAATCGATTCAAATCTAAACCATAACACCAGTGTAATCAAGAGAGGAGCAAGTGTCTCTATAGAGGTAAAGGCAGGGAGGACCTGCAAGTGATTAGCGTTATTGTCCAAGGCCCTCCGAAATTGATTAGAAATGTATTTGTAGGACCTCTGGCTTAATCTGCAGTTTAAAAACAAAACCATAGATGTCTATAGTTCTGTAGGCTTTAGCAACGAACTCAGTTTTTCTTCATCAATAAAAGCAAGAATGGATGAACTGGGAAAATACAATCAATGCACGGAGCCAGTTTGCACAGTACTAGGACTTGAGGGGGACCTCCTTTGTTTCATTGTTGAAATTTAATCCATAGTGAAGTATTAATAGTGTGGAAACTTAATCCAACTATGGTGTTCAGAGATGGGACCTTTGAGAGGTGACTAGGATTGGATAAGGACATTGGTGTGGAGCCCCCATGATTGAATCCTGGTGGCTTTATTAAAAAAAAAAGGAAGGAAACTAGAACATACACACACAGGGACACACACACACACACACACACACACACACACACACACGCTTGCTCCCTCTCTTCTGCAATGTGATGCCCAGCACCACATTGGGACCCTGCCAGCAAGGAGGCCATCACCAAGTGGCCCCTGGATCTTGCACCTCTAGAGCCATGAGCCCAAACCTCTTTTCTTTCTAACTCACCTAGTCTATGGTATTGCATTATTGGCAACAACAAATGGGCTAATAATACAACAGGGCCCCTCTATGAGTTTTTGATATACCAAGTAGGATCCAGAAAACAATAGACTTATTTGAAACCCAGATGTTCTCTGATCTAGCAATTGCTAAACCAGGGGCAAGCATTTTCTATCCAGAAACAGAGAGCAAATATTTCAGGTTTTGCAGGCTGTCCACAACCACTCAGCTTGGAGTGTAAAAGCAGCTACAGACAACACGGAAACAAAAAAGCATGGCTGTTGTGTTCCTAGAAAACTTTATCTGTGGACAGCAAAATCTAAAATGCATGTAATTTCCACAGGTCATGAAACAGTCTTTAATTTTTTTAATGTAGAAATTACTCTCAGCTTGGAGGTTATACAAAAATAGATGGTGACTGCATTTGGCCCTCAGTCCATAGTTTCCCAACCCCTGGCTTCTGTAGAGATTATCAAAGGCATCTCCTTGCCAGATCATAGAGAATATTTTGCATATGCCCAGTGTGTAGAGAAGAGTGAATCAGAAGCCAGATAGAAATAATTAATGCGAAGTCTGGGGGGGGGGATGTCTTCAACAGCACACAGAGAACCCGGGGAGTTCATTATCATTAACCACACCATTCTCTTAGGCCCTAGTCAACAACCTAGAACTTTGGATGTCCACTCTCACCCCTACCCCCACCTGCAAAGCACTAAAATCTCTGAGTTGTAAATTGCGGTTCCTTCTTCTCAGGATGAAGAAGATGACAACAAGAACAGCACAGTGAGAAAGAACTGAAACCTCTATCGCTAAGAGTCCAGAGCACAAACGTAGAGGCCTATTTCCTCCCAGCTCCCATTTCCCAACTCTGCCCATCTTGTTTTGTTCTTCAATTGCCTAAAAAAATGAATGAATGAATGAATGAATGAATGAATGAATAGAGCTGGGTGTCATGGCGTATCCCTACCATCCCAGTACTTGGGAGGCTGAGACAGAAGGATTGCAGGTTCAAGGACAGCCTCAGCAACTTAGGCCCTCAGCAACTTAGCTTTTTCCAAATAAAAAATAAAAAGGGCTGGGGGTTAGCTCAGAGGTAGAATGTCCCTAGTTTCAATCCCCAGTACCAAAAAAACCTCAAACATAAATATGCACATAAAATACAAACCCTCTCTCTTTTTATTGTTTACACGTAGCACACTTTTCTCTACCTTGCCTTTTTTCCCCCTTAAAAATATATCCTGGAAGCCGGGCGTGATGGCGTATGCTTGTAATCCCAGTACTTGGGAGGCTGAGACAGGAGGATCGCAGGTTCGCGGCTAGCCTCAGCTACTTAGTGAGGCCCTCCGCAACTTAGTGAGACCCTGTTTCAAAATAAAGAATAAAAAATAGGACTGGGGGTGTAGCTCAGAGGTAGAATGTCCCTAGGCTCAATCCCCAGCACCGCAAAAAAAAAAAAAAAAAAAAAAAAAAAATATATATATATATATATATATATATATATATATCCTGGAGCTCGCTCCATACCGGTGTATAGAGATGCTCTTTATTTTATTTTACGGCTATGTGAGACTCGGTTGTTATGGTGTGGGCTTACCATAGTGGCTCAAGCAAGCAATCCGTCGTCCGTGGGCATGCGGGTGGTTTCTTTGCAATTAGAAACAGCGCTCACAGTGCAGCCGTAGCTGTCCTGTGCTGTGCCTTGATCCTGTGCCGGTCTGAGCCAGTGCGGTGCATTACACGTATCATCCCATTTCACTTTCACAGCAATCCTGTGCGAGGGGTCGTTCTCTCCCCTTTGCAGGTGAGGAAACCGAGGTGCAGAGAGGTTGACTAACCCCCCGAGCATCAAGCAGCTGCGTAGGCACCATGACTGTCCAACGGCCTGTTTCCTGCGCTCAACTCAGGTCCACGTGGAGGAGCAGAGGAGACCGAGGTCATCCCCGCTGACCCCACTGCCTCGCCGCACCAGCTCACATTCTTCTGCAAACTCATCAGGACCAATCTTCCACCCCTTCCCACCAGCTTTCCACCCTCATCTGAGAGCAGATTTATTGAACAGCTGCACACAGGTTGGAAAAGTGCCCAGGAAGTCTCCACACTGGCCGAGCGAGGCTCCTGCCTCATCTGCATTCTCTCCGAGTCCCCCTCCGAGGATTGCCTTCAGTGCCTCAAGCCAATGTGTTTACCCCGAAGCGTTTGTGTTGGGGGGAAGGGACATGCACGGGGAGGGGGGCAAGCGCTGGGCCAAGCTCTCCCTTCTACAGTCCGGGAGCACAACGACTTTTCAGGCACTGAGACCTCTCCCTCTTTGTCTCTATCCTAAAATGACCTGAATTGAGGTTCTGCACTCCAAGCCATTCTGGGAGAGGAGGGTGAATTTAGGGGGGCATATGAAGCAGGAAGTGGGGGTGACTGGCAGTTCCTTCCCTTGCTCCTAGCCTGGCCTGAATTGGGTGGAACAAGACATCAGAGACTATCAGCCCAGGGGTCCTTCCAGAGTCTGGGGTACAGGGAGGAAACTGTTCATGACCTCGGGATGCAGAGGGCAGGGGTCACTAAGACTATTTTCTGCTCATAGATCAGTGCATGGGCCACAGTGCCAGGGAAGGAAGCCATACGTCTGTATTAGATGTTGCGTTCTAGTGCTAAGATGCGGGATGGAGAAAGGGGAAAGCTACAAATTTTGGAAGCATAATATTGACCTTAAAATGGGTTGAACTAGCATTCTATTTTGGAAGCAGAAAAAAAAAAAAGGTAGGAGCTAATATTCATCAAGTGTTTGGGCTAACACATTTACCTACCTCGTTTCAGTTACTCCTTACGATACTCCTGAAAGATATATTCCCATTCTACAGGTGTGACACAGAGGCTCAAAGAGCTCACCTGATTTCCCCCAGTTTGTAAGCCCAGTTAGTAAGCAGGGGAATCCTGATTCAAACCTAATTCTGCTGGCTGCAAAGTCCAGGCCTTTAACCACTTTTATTATGTTGGGGTTTCTTACTTCATTCATTCATTTAACAAGAAATACTTCTTTAACATCTATGTATTAAGCACATGTTAATATGGGGACATAATAAAGAACAAGACAGACCTGGTTCATGGAATTTATGTTCTAGTTTGGCGGGATACACGGTGAATAAATAAACAACACGACTATAGACTGTGACAAATGCTATGGCTCTCATCTAATATTTGACTTTTGTGTGTGTGTGCGGTACTGGGGATTGAACCCAGGGGTGTTCCACCTCTGAGCTATATCCCCAGCTCTATTTTATTTTTATCTTAAAACAAGGTCTCTCTAGGTTGCTGAGGCTGGCTTCAAACCTGCGATCCTTCTGTCTCAGCCTCCCAAGTATTGGTATTACAGGCATGCGCCACCATGCCCGGCTTGACATTGTTTTAAAATAAAGAATTTTTAAAGTATCTAGTAATCAGTGCAAGAAAAGGTGTCCTATATAAATTATTCTTGCTTGGAATTCATATATATCATGTAAACTATTTTAAGGGAGTTTTTTTTAGCCATAGCCATTTTATTTGATCTGGGCTCCTCCCAAACTGAGGCAAAACTAGTCTCATTAATATTATTTTTTGTTTTTGTTTTTATTTTTGTTTTTTGTGGTACAAGGGATTGAACCCAGGGGTGTTCTTCCTCCAAGCTACACCCCCAGCCCTTTTTAGTTTTTGTTTTGAAACAGGGTCTCGCTAGGTTGCCGACAGTCTCGCTAAATTGAGAAGGCTGGCTTACAAACCTGGGATCTCCCTGTCTCAACCTCCCAAGTACTAGGCTCCTTACTATTGTTTTTTAATATCCTGATTTCAATGTCTCCAAAAGCCAAAGGTAGGTATCCGAAATCCATTTCAAATGGCCTATCCCTGTGAAGTGTTTAGAGAACTGTCCCCAACCAAGATGAAATTGTGCCCCAGGAGGAGCTGCTGGAGGAACCCTGCTGGCGACTGTCAGCACCAGGGGACGGCTCTCTCTCCCACGAGCATCCCCATCTCTTCTTCCACATGTGGGAGCTGTGTGAAAATCTCCCACGAAAGAAGACAGGATATGAATTCAACCCATCATTTGAAAGACAAGTCTATCAGATGAAAAGTGATCTGCGCGGTATTATTATATTCTACTATTATCATTGTTCTTCCATGTTGTTAGGAGATTTAAATCTGAGCAATCTCTTTTTCTTTATGTGCGCAAATGCCTAGGAGGAAGGGAGGTGGGAGTCGCCAGGATTCCCATCATTTCCTAAATAGCATTTAAATGAAAAAATACCTGCCCTCTACCTGTCTGACAGGGACCCGGAGTTTAATTAGATTAGCATCTCTAAGCTGCTTAGGTTTCCCAGAGATAGGCATTATGTAAACATAAGGTATTATTATTGTTATCACGGCATCATTATGGTATTGTAATTGTGTGGATTCTCCCATAAAGCTACACAGGATGGGATCCTAGCCCAGACCATTATTTGTCCAGTGCTTTGAGCTTAGATGAAAGGCATGTATAGGGTGCCTTGTGTTGTTAGCATCATTACTATGATTACTACTGCATTTATGATTATTGAAGAATGAACCAATTTTCAAATTCATCTTAACATCTCTCCAATTTTTTTTTTTTTTTTAGTATTTCTTGTGTAATGGTGTGGTCTTCCATGTTTGTATGAATACCTGGGGTCAGACAGCACCCGGTGCTTCTGATACTACCTGGGGCACAGGAGAGACAGGCAGGATGGCTCAGGATGGAGGCTTTTCACCCCTGAACTACAGGAGCCTGGTAGAGCCTGCAGGATCCCAGGCTCATTGACAGCTGCACTTGGGTAAATTATTCTAGTTAAAGCCAACTTTGAGTGACTCTTCTGTCCCATTTGCCACCTTTAGGAGCCATAAATGGCTATTCTCAAAAAGATGAAGATGGGATCCATCTCAAAAAGAGGAGAGAAGAAGAGATATAGAGCCAAACAGCACACCAGAGGATAATTTTATGAGATTAAAGTAGTTGATTCATCACTAAATATACCAGCTGGCAAAGTTGCGCAGTTTATTTTAGGAGGTATTCATAAATCCAAAGATTTATGTCGCCAGTGATGAAAATGTTATTTTGGAGTTGGTGAGTTTGGGACCGGCCTCATTTTATCTTCCTGTATTCTGACAATGTCATACTCAAAGGTCATTTCCATTCATTCCTTTGTATTGGTTTTTTCCCCCAATAAATCCTACTATTATTAATCTTCTCTCAACTGCGTTTGCAGATGTGGCTGTAATTATTTCCAGTAAAGCTTCATCCTTCGGGTTTGCATTTTCCCTACTCAAAGTCCACTGTTTTGTACCACTGGAGCATCTGAAAACTGCATAATTTAGAAATGTAAGACGATGGGTCCCTTTATCTACGTCTCATTGCATAGTCCTAGTCCTTTAGCGAGCTGAATATCATCACATTTAAGCGAGGAGAAAACCTCCCAATTGATGAGCCAGCTGTTCACTGAAATTTTTATATCTATTCAGGCTTCAGACTAATACGTCTCTGCATGATTTATTAAACATGTTTGTAATAACAGAGTTATCATCACCCTCTCCACACTCTTACTACTCAGCGATTGGTTCGTGGGATGGTACTTCATGTGGTGCTGGGCCTGTCATGGCAGAGAAAGTATTTTGTTCTTCTCTGATAAAGGATTCTTACCTGGGCCTATCTGTGAGAAAGCAAGGCTACCGGTTCCAGAGAGGGCTCGGGCTTGGGGGTTCAGCGGCTCATTGACCTTGACATTGGATGCAAATCATCCAACGATCAGTGGCTGCCTGGAGCGGCTATTTCTCATGGCTTCCGTGGGAGCATCTCGTGGGCAGCTACAGGTTGAAGCGGGTCCGGCCAGTGTTTTGTGTGTGTGAGCGTTCAGGCGGGCACTTTATTATCGGAACAGAACAAATCTAGGCGAATGTGCGTGGTCTAAGAATCCCAGGGAGGCTCAGGGCCTCGTCCTCCCGCCTTTCTTTCCAGTTTTTTCTGCTGTTGCACTCCGGATAATTGCAATTTAATTGGGTGACATGAAATGAAAACTGTGTCCACATTATCCAGGATTATCTCTCTTTCCCGAAGCCTGCCACCAGTTGAAAGGAGCCCATTTATCAGACCAAAGAGCTGCTCTCGGCTGCTTTCAGGAAGAGTGTGAGAACAGGCCGGCGAAGGGAGAAAGGGCACTGACAGCGAAGAAAAATTATTTCAGTTGTTTATCATGGGGCAGGTTTATCTGATTCTTTACGAAATGCTGCGGGGGCCAGAGTGTCGGGTCATGAGTAATGCGCATTGACCACGTTTTGCTTCCCCAACTGGTCAGACCCCGCCGCTGCCTCTCTTTTGTGTGGGCACAGATCAACTTTAAAAGCTTCTTTCAGGCCGCATGAATGCACTTCATTTTACCCAAAAGAACTTTGTATTGATAGCCAGAAAAAAGGAAGGTTGTTTAAAAGGGAAGGGTAGACAATCGGGACAAAATGAAGAGCTTTCAGTTTCTATTATGAGCATGTCGCTCCATTCTTCTCCTCTGTTTATACATTCCCCGCACAATAATGTCTCTTTGCAGTAATATGCTTCCCCTTTTACACTATTCATATTGAAAAGGCCCTCACATCATGACCATGGTAATAAATACCTAGAGATGCGGGTATGATGTCAATTTGCATTCTGCGAGAAGAAGACCCGAGGTAAACCTAAGGGCCGGAGGAATATTCTGTTAGGCTCATTCATCATTCTCCCCATCCAGGGAAAAGAAGGACCTTGTTGCTACATTGCGAACCCCTTCGGTTGCTACTGCGCTTGTGTGAACATTTTAGCCTAATGCACCCATTGTGAAGGAGAAAGAGGAGTCTTTGAAATCGTCTATTGCACTCGAATCCCTAGCTGCGCAAGGTCTGGGCAGGAGGCGTTTCTATTCAGAAAGAAATAGAAGGCTTTCGTTCAGGAAGCACAGTGTGGTTGAAGGTTATGGAGGGTATTGTGTGCTTTTTAATAAAAGTTTTCGAACGGGGGAGAAGCTCATTATCGATAATGGCAACAGTGACTACGGCGTCGACATCTGGTGAAGCTGTGTGACGTGTGGCTGTGCTCTTTGTATTTGGGGTTATCATCAGTAGCTGGCTGACCTCCAGGATGTGCTAAATGTGCAAGGTGGAAAGTTTTTTCATTCTGGGGAGTACACAGTCACACACCTTAGTTGTTTGTGAGATGCGCATTGTGTGGTCACACGCGTGGATTCTGTACTCTTGTAATGTCTGCTTTTCAGTTTGATACTGACCTTCAAAGATTAGAAAGGAAAGGCTGTAAGTTGATATGAAAGATCAAAACCAGTTATTCTGCACATATCAGGAATAGACTATTCATTCTTTTCATTGATCGTAGCCTCAGGTCATGTAACTCAGCCACCCCCAGACCTCCAGTCTTCCCTTCCTCTTCTCTTGGAGCAGATTTGAAAATGTAGTCATGTTTCCTATGCAGTGACTTTCTGTCAGTGTTGAACGTGCTCACTGTAGCTTCTATACTGACCAGTTTGGAGAGGAAGCATTTGGAGAGTTGCTGTAATTTCCTTAAATCTATCTTCTTCTTCTCTTCTCTTTACTTTTCTTTCTTTCCCTTTTTCTTTTTTCTTTTCTTTTTTGTACTGAGGATTGAACTCAGGGGCATTCTACCCCTGGGCTACACCCCCAGACCTTTTTATTTATTTATTTTTTGAAACAGGGTCTCACTAAGTTGCTAAATTGATGAGGCTGGCCTCGAACCTGCACTTCTCCTGTCGCAGCCTCCCAAGGATGGGATTATAGGCGTGGGACAACTTGCCCAGCTCCCTTAAATCTATTTCACCACATTAGAAGAATAATTTGCAGCCAGGCATGGTGGCACACGCTTGTAATCCCAGTACTTTGGGAGGCAGAGACCGGAGGATCCGGGTTCACGGCCAGCCTCATCTTTCTCTCTCTCTCTCTCTCTCTCTCTCTCTCTCTCTCTACCTAGTGAGGCCCTCTG
>PVJS01042130.1:0-17644 GCA_004027185.1 Glis glis | reverse complement strand
CCCCGTACCGCAAAAAAAAAAAAAAAAAAACTGTGGTGTATTGAAATGGATGTGTGTGTGTGTGGGGGGGGTACTGGGGATTGAACCCAGGGTGGGTTCTAAAACTGAGGTATACCCTCAACCCTTTTTATTTTTTATTTTGAGATAGGGTCTTCCTAAATTGCCCAGGTTGGCCTTTGTATTGGACAGGGTTCTCTAGATTAACAGAATACACAGAATGAGTATATTTAAAAAAGGATTTATCAGATGGCTTACAGTTTGCAGCAATGTAGTCCCAGGTTCTGACTGCACGTGGAGGGTCAGAGGAACCAGTAGATGGTCGAACGGTCTAAGAGCTGGAGTCTTAGGATTGGAGCAACCACTAATTCAGTCCCAGTCCAAGACGTGAAGATCAGAAAGCTTCTTCGGAGAAACGATGGTGGAGTTTCAGTTCCAAGAGCAGGAGGCCGAGAAGATCGAGCTCTTCGGAGAAAGACGGAGCCGGCGGCTGACGATCTCAGGCGAGAGCAGCAGATGCGCTTTCCTCGAATGAGTCGCACACACGAGTCGCTTCTCCCTTTTTATCTAAGCCCGCACCTATCAGAATTCTGCTGCCTACATTCAGGGCAGGGCTTTCTCTTTAATCTGCTGTTACACACCCAAAATCACATAATCTTGGGTGTGTCATGATCAGGTCAAGTTGACAACTTAGATTAACTATCACAGCCTTGAACCTGCAATCCTCCTATCTTAGCCTTCCAACCACTCCCAGTTCAGTTTCATATTTTTAATTTTAATTTTAATTTTGGCACTAGGGATTGAACCCAGGGGCATTCTACCTCTGATCTACGCCCCCAACCCTTTTAATTTTTTATTTTGAAACAGCGTCTCAGTACATTACTAATGGTCTAGCTGAATTACTGCGTCTGGCCTTGAACCTGCAATCCTTCTGTCTCAGCCTTCCAAGTATTAGGATTACAGGCATATGCCACCATACCCAGCTTCATATTTTTCAAACCATAGAAACTGCCCTCTAAAAAATAAAATACATTGTATCATTATCTCCTAAAGTTATTATGGCCTGTAACCCAGCATTTCCATGAAAGATATTTCCAACAAAGATTCTGACTTCACTTTTAGGTGTGATAAATGTGATTTCTGAGACAAAAAGAATACTTCTTTCTACTGATACCTTTTTTGAACACCATGTATGACATGTAAAAATTCTACCACTATTCTAACTGGATTTCCATGTTAGAGGTGTTGCAGATCTAGTTGCTGAGACTGGTCTTAAACCTGCAATCCTCCTGTCTCAGCCTCCCAAGTATTGGGATTACAGGCACACACCACCATGCCCGGTGTGTTGCAAATCTAGAAAGAAAGCTAAGACTTTTTAAATATTATTTTTTATTTGTGAAGGAAGAATGGAGAAATTTCCCATTCTTTTCTAAAGAGTGAGAAAGTTTAAAAGAAACAAATATTAATTTTGCTTTAAAAAACAGAAATTATAAGCCGGGTGTGGTGGTGGATCGTGGGTTCGAGGATAGCCTCAGCAATGTAGCAAGACTCCCAGCAACCTAGTGAGATCCTATCTCAAAACAAAAAATAAAAAGGGCTGGGGGTGTAGCTTGGAGGTAGAATGCCCCTGGGTTCAATCCCCGGTACCACACACACACACAAAGAAGCACTTTGAGGGGGAGATTATATTGTTTTGAGATGAGGATTTACCATTAGAACAGTCGGTTTAAGCTCTGATACTGTTCATTCTCAGATGTTAGGCAAATCACTTAATTTAGTTGAGCCTTCATTTTCTCTTCTATAAGACTGGATACAAATAATTCTCATTGCATTAATCTTACAGAATTGTATTAATTAAATGGAAATACACACATGAAAGACTTTGGTCACTAAGAGCTGTCCAATTATCAGCATCTAGACAGTAGAACATGAGAATACTAGTGACTGAAATTGGAGAGACAGGGGGCACAGTTATCACCATTTTATCACTGAATGTGCTGACCAGAAAGTAGACAGAAAAAGATCAAACACTGAGCAATATATAATTCCTAAGTATAGCCAGACACGGTGGCGCACGCCTGTAATCCCAATACGTGGGAGGCTGGGACAGGAGGATCACAGGTTTGAGGCCAGCCTCAGCAACTTAGTTGAGACCCTGTTTCTAAAAACAAAAAAATAATCCCAAGTACAGTAGATATTTTGGTCTTAAAGATTGCTTCAGAGTTGAGTTTCTTCACACATTCTGACACCTAGAGCAATCTACGACCTGACTAGAATGAAAGCGTAGCCTCAGAGTTGAGTTTCTTCGCATATTCTGACACCGAGAGCAATCTGTGAACTGACTAGAATGAAGCGTAGCCTAACATGGAGAGCATATTTTACTCAGCAAGGAGTATCCAGGAAATGAATCTTCTTCTGGCATGCCAGGAGTCCCCAAGACAAAATTTGGTTCTAGAATTAAGGCTTGGTTCCTATCAATTCAATTTAGGCCTTGAGGAAAAAAGAATGCATGACTCAGACAGGCTGGAAAATGATAAGGTCTTATGATAACAAATATGAGAAAGTTAGCATAAAAGATAATGGAAAAAAGCTTATAGTGACATGCAATTAGTGTGAAGTAGATGATCAAAGAATTTATAAAATCGAGACTTTAATAGAAATAGGCCATCATATGCAATTATAAAAACTCAGTATGTGAATGTTTTTCAGACTAGCTTGTGAAGTAAGTCCCTTCTTACTTCATTAGTAAGAGAACAAAGAATACAACTTCATTGCTGAATACAACTTTTTTGTGTGTGTAGTACTGGGAATTGAACCCAGAGGCATTCTACCTCCAAGCTACACTCCTAGACCGACTTTTTTTTTTTTTTTTTGCAGTACCGGGCATTGAACCCAGTGGCGTTCTACCTCCAAGCTACATTCCCGGCCCTATTTTTTATACTTTACTTTGAAACCGGGTCTCACGAAGTTGCGGAGGGCCTCACTAATTAGCTGAGGCTGGCCGCGAACCCGGATCCTCCGGTCTCCGCCTCCCAAGTACTGGAATTACAAGTGTGTGCCACCACACCCGGCTCCTATTTTATTTCTTATTTGGAAACAGGGTCTCACTAGGTTGCCGAGCACCTCACTAAGTAGCTGAGGCTGTCCTCGAACCTGTGATCCTCCTGTCTCAGCCTCCTAAGTACTAGGATTACAAGCGTGCGCCACCACGCCCGGCTTGAATACAACTTTATATGCTGAGATCTTCACCACTGATTACAGAATTAATCTTGTGATTCTATTCATGAAGTTAAGTCCTGCTTTACAAGATAATTTAGAATGAGTTACAAGTATTGCAAAAGCTGAGTGATTCATTCTACCTAAGGAAAGGAAAAATTACTTTAGACCATGAGGTTTAATTACTCTCTGTGTTTCTTTGCAATGATACCATTTCTTGCCAAATAATACATTTCTATGGTTTAACTATTGTCACCTATTGGGCTACTACTATAATTTAATTTTTCCTTGTTTTTCCCTAATGTGATTAGTTTTTGATGGCAGCCCTTATTTTTTCTTATAAAAATACATTGTCAGGGTCTTTATGAGCCCTTTAAAATACCTTTAACCAGCCGGATATGGTGGCACACGCCTGTAATCCCAGTACTTGGGAGGCTGAGACAGGAGGATCACAGGGTCGAGGCCCATCTCAGAAATGTAGTGCGACTCTCAGCAACCTAGAGAGATCCTGTTTCAAAACAAAACAAAGAAGCTGGGCATGGTGGCGCACGCTTGTAATCCCAGTACTTGGGAGGCTGAGACTGGAGGATCACAGGTTCACGGCCAGCCTCAGCTACTTAGTGAGGCCCTCTGCAACTTCATGAGACCCGGTTTCAAAATAAAGTATAAAAAATAGGGCCGGGGGTGTAGCTCGGAGGTAAAACGCCCCTGGGTTCAATCCCTGGTACAGCACAAAACAAAACAAAACAAAAGGTTGTGGGGGTATAACTTGGAGGTAGAATGCCCCTGGATTCAATCCCCAGTACCAAAAACCAAAACACACAAAAAAACTTCCACCTGTATTTGCATTCTTATATAATTTATATATCTAGAAGCTAGGTAAGACTCTTGGAAGCTGGGCCTGGTGGCACATGCCTGTAATCCCAGTACTTGGGAAGCTGAGTCAGGAGGATTACAGGTTTGAGGCCAGTCTCTGCAACTTAGCAAGACCCTGTTTCAAAAGAAAAAATAGTAATAAAAAGGGCTGGGGGTGTAGCTCAGAAGTAGAACATCCTTGGGTTCAATCCCCAGTGAAGAAAGAAGGAAGGAAGGAAGAAAGAAAGACGGCTAGCTAGAGCTCTTGGAGGTCCTGGATCCACATCATTATTTTACAGATGAAGAAACTAAGAATTAAAGATGCTAAGCAAACTGGCAGTGTAGCTCCATAGCAGAGTGCATACTTGGCATGGACAAGGCCCTGGGTTAAAAACAAATAAATAATTTTATTAAGGAATGTTTCTACATAAAGACTTATATTACAGTATCATTTATAAAAGGAAATTGGATCCTGTCTATTTACGTACTTTCCCATCTGTATGACCTATCTTTATAATTTTTTAGAGGAAAAATAGGATCCTGAAGTTGTTTTTGGTTGTTTTGTTTTGGGCTTTTTTTTTTTTGTACTGGGGATTAAAACCAGGGGCAATCTATTCTCAAGATACACCCCCAGCCCTTTTTAGTTTCTTATTTTGAAACAGGGTCTTGGTAAATTGCTGAGGCTGACCTCAAACCTGTGATCTTCCTTTCTCAGTCTTCTAAGTACTGGGGTTACAGGCATGCACCACCATTCTTAGCTCTGAAGTTGTATTTTGCATTCCTTGACTCTTGGTAAGTTTAATCATTTTCCCATCTGTGTGTTTACTAGCTTTATTTCCTCCTTCATGAAAATAAGTTGCACTTATTTTTATCATTGAATCTTTATATTAGTACCAAGTTCAAAATAATATAATTTTAAATGTTGAACAAACATATCAAAACCATGCCATACTAGTGTAGGAAATTATCACACCTAAATTCTAGCCAAAAAAGAAAAAAATCCTAAAACAATGCTCACATGATATAATGTTTCAATAGCTGACTCATTTTCCAGGAGCCTTGACATTATAACTTGCTGAATAAACTGTAAAATGCTTCCCTTAATAACATATTTATGTGCAAAGAAAATCTTATCATTTTAATTTTTCTTGCCTTTTTGTCCCTAGTACTTTATGGAATGAACATAAAAATAGATTTGGATATTTCAATGTGATCTCTGTCATAAAGGGGATACCCAAAGCTCACTTACCAAGCTTACACATACACAAAATACAGACTTGAATTTAGTAAACAGGTTATTTTAACTATTCTATTATGTACAATTCTTTACCTTGTTACATTCATCTGTGAAGGAGCGATAATGATCTCTTTTTTCCATGGTCATCCTTTCAGTTATAAAAATTAGACTTTATCAGCTACCTATATTTATTGAACATCAGCTATGTCCTCTGAGTTGAGTCCTGGATATAGGGGTCAGGGAAGGCACCAGAGTAACTTTAACTTTGGATTCAATTTTTTTTTCTTTACTGGGGATTGAACCTAGGGCATTCTACCTCTGAGCTATACCCCCAAGCCAGATTTTGTTTCTTATTTGGAAACAGGGTGTCAGTAAGTTGCAGAGGGCCTCCCTAAGTTGCTGAGGCTCCTGTGATCCTCCTGTCTCAGCCTCCCAAGTACTGGGATTATAAGTGTGAACCACCACGCCTGACTTTGGATCCAACTTTTTTAAATGAACAACTTACTGACAATATACTAAGGACCTAAGAAAAGTAAACACACCAATAGAGCAGGAGGATGGGGGGGGAAGAAGTCATAAAGAATGCAATAGTAGAAATAATGCTATGAATGTATACAAAATTGACAATTTCAATCTCAAAGATTTGTGGAGTGAGGGCCAGGGGGAGGGGGTATCCAGACGGGAGGGCAACAAGAGTTGTGTGTATGTATTTTTCTGACACTCTGTACCCCAATATGATATAAAATTACAAAGCACCCAATTAAAAAAAAAGAGGCACCAAGTGTGGTAGTACACACCTGTAATCCTGTACTTGAGAGGCTGAGGCAGGAGGATCACAGGTTTGAGGCTACCCTCAGCAATTTAGCAAGGCTCTCTGCAACTTAGTGAGACCCTGCTTCAAAATAAAAAAATAAAATAGGGCTGGGGGTGTAGCTCAGAGGTAGAACACCCCTGGGTTCAATTTCTAGTACCTTAAAACAAAACAAAAGAAAATTTAAAAAATCAAGAGGCAAGAAAACCCAAACTGAATAAATAGCTCACTTGATTTATTTTATTTTATTAGTGTGTGTGGGGAAGGGTAGGGGTTTGACCCCCTATCACTGAGTTACATCCCAACCCCTTTATGTATTTTATTTTTCAGACAGGGTCTTGCTAAGTTTCCCAGGCTGGCCTTGAACTTGTGATGCTCCTGCCTCAGCCTCTCAAGACACTGGAATTACAGGAGTGTGCTACTGTACCCAACTACTTGATTTATTTTTAATATATCCAGTCACTAAAATTTCAATGTCATTCTGAGTGCTTGGCCCAAGAATTTAGGCCCCTGGATATTTTTAATAATCAATTACTATAGGGCATTTATTTTTGTTCTGTTTGTGGTACTAGAGATTCAACCTAGGGGTGTTCTACCTCCTAGCTACACCCCAAGCCCTTTTTTATTTTGAAACAGGGTCTTGATAAGTTGCTGATGGTTTCATTAAGTTGCTGAGGCTGGCCTAGAACCTGAGATCCTCTTGTCTCAGCCTCCTAGTACTGGGATTATGGGTGTGCGCCACCATGCCCGGCTGTGTGCCAGTCCTCGTGTTTCCTCTTCTAAGGCCATCAGTCATACTGGATTTAGGATCCAGCTTCCTCTAGTATAACCTTATCTTAACTAACTACATCTGTAATGATTCTCTTTCTTTTTTCTTTTCTTTTTCTTTCTAGTACTGGGGATTGAACCCAAGTGCTCTACCACTGAGCTGTATCCCCAGAACCTCAGGTCTTTCCTTAACTGAACTGCTAGTGGAATTAGAATGATGGTTGTAAGAAAAAGAAAAACCTCCTTTTGCTCTTTGAACCCAAGCCAAGATTTCTTTAGCAAGTGTAATACTGTCATGATTGGCAAGATCAAGAATGAACTTCAAAAATGGGCGAGGTGGCACACACTCTAATCCCAGTACTTGGGAGTCTGAGACAGGAGGATCACAGGTTTGAGACCAGCCCAGCAATTTAGCGAGACCCTGTTTCAAAATAAAAAATAAAGCTGGGCGTGGTGGCGCACACTTGTAATCCCAGCACTTTGGGAGGCGGAGACCGGAGGATTCGGGTTCGCGGCCAGCCTCAGCGCTCTCTCTCTCTCTCTCTCTCTCTCTCTACTTAGTGAGGCCCTCTGCAACTTCGTGAGACCCGGTTTCAAAATAAAGTATAAAAAATAGGGCCGGGGGTGTAGCGCGGAGGTAGAACGCCCCTGCGTTCAATCCCCGGTACCGCAAAAAAAAGGGGGGGCTGCAGGTGTAGCCTGGGTTCAATTCCCAGGAAAGAAGAAAGAAAAAGAAGGAAGGAAGGAAGGAAGGAAGGAAGGAAGGAAGGGAAACGAAAGAAATTGGTACTTCAAACCTAAATATTCTAAATGGAATTTATTGTTTTCCCTTAAACTTTTTACTCTTCTATCACTCTATCTCTGCAAAAGCAACACTATCCATCCTCCCAGCTGCTTCTACAAGACACCAGGGAATTCTTCTTGACTATTCCTTACCCGTCGCCTTTGGAATCTACTTTTTAGGTATCTTCCGACTCTTTACCTACATTGTCATCACCTGAGGTTCAAGTTCCTCCCTCTCTCTCTCTCTCTCTCTCTCTCGGATATCTCAGAAGTAACATCCTCCCAACAGCTTCCCCTGACCTCTCCCCACTGATATACCCTCTGCATGGCTGCCAGGGTGACCTAACACAGACACAGACCCTTCAATGCTTCCCATGGCCTACAGGATAATGTTCAAATGTCAGCATAACACATAAAGCCTGCATCATATGGCCTCTGCTAACTCTTCAGGTTAAAATGTTACCACCCTTCACCTCCTGCATTTGATGCTCCAGAACACATGAACTTCCTGCAATTCTCTGCTCACATTACACTCCAGGACCTCAGTGTGTGCTCTTCTCTCTGCCTGCAACAGTCTTATTTATTATCTGCCTGCACACTCCTCTTCCACCTGCAGAATCTGCTCAGTCATTGCCCGTTTCATGGATCTTACTCCTCACTCTTCTAGAACAGAATGTTGACTTCCTAGATGCTACATCTCTAAACTTTGTACATATTTCAAATAATCCATGTATCTGACTTTCTCTCAGACTACAGTGTGTACAGTTGCACACTCTTTGGGTAGGAAAAGGGACCATCTCTTCCATCACATTGTCATCTACCACAGTGCCTTTTGGACAACCAAATATGATGACTGTTTAATTAAAGGTCTGCTTGTCTAGGACGAAGAAGTTTACTTCATGTGGTATAGTAGACAGCATTTTGGGTAACTTTTTTTCAAGTAATAAAAACAAAGATTTTTAAAGCAATGATTTTGCTATGCATATATTTAGGAGGTTTTAATAAAAATAGTTTAAGGCAATTCTGTAAAAATGGAAAAGTTAATAGCTTGACTCAAACTCCACCTAAGAAGCTTAGAATTTTATTGACTCTCTTAATGTCTCTTCACAATGAGTGTTATCTTTAGTTCTATCCTAAACGTGTCCCCTTATCTACATTCCACTGCTAAGCTGCTGCTCCAGGCCACCATCATCTCTCCTCTGGACTCCTCCAGAAGCCACCTGATAGGCTGCTCTTCTCCACGGAGCAGCTGGGGTGCACCTGGTTGAATTCAGGTGGATCTTGTTACTTCCCTGCTTCCACATCTCCGAGTAACTTCCATTGCACCAGAATATCCAGACTCCTTAACCCTGGCTGGCTGGTGGGGAGGCTTGTGCCCTCACACCTCCCCGTCTGTCTGACTGCCTGTGCACACCCTTACACACCTGCCTCACCAGCAGTCCTCCTGTTCCTTGAGAATCGTTAGCGTCTTAGAGCCTCCACACCTCTGCCCTCAGTCCCCTGACCCAGCGTGGCATCAGTGCTTAGTCATGGAGGTCTCCTCCCCCTCTTCCTGCTGCAGTGGCAGCTCCTCACAGAGCCCTCTTCCACACGCTTTTTTTTTTTTCCGTTTTGGTTTGGTGTTTGGTACTAGGGATTAAACCCAGCACATGCTACCTCTGAGATATCCCCCCAGGCCTTTTATTTTGAAACAGGATCTCAGTAAATTGCTGAGGGTTTCCTTAAGTTGCTAAGGCTGTCCTCAAACTTGAGATCCTCCTGTCTCAGCCTTCCAAGTACTAGTATTACACATGTGCTCCACCACGCCCAGCACTCCCCACCCAATTTAAAGCAGCGTTCATCCACAGGATGTTACACCACCCTGTTTCTTCACATTCCCAATCACTTAACAGTAGAGTCAAGTGGTCGAGCACACGAGCCCTAGGCAGACTCTTGTGGGCTCAAATCCCACCTACACCTCTCACTAGCTGAATGACTTAGGACAAAGCACTTCACCTTTCAATACCAGTGTGTGTGTGTGTGTGTGTGTGTGTGTGTATTCTGCCTCCAAACTACACCCCCGGCCCTACTTTCTATTTTTTTTTTATTTTGAAACAGGGTCTCCCTAGGTTGAGGAGAGTCTCACTACTTGCTGAGGCTGTCCTTGAACCTGCAATCCTGCTGTCTCAGCCTCCCAAGTACTGGGATTACAGGCAAGCACCACCATGTATGGCTTAATACCAATGTTTTTAGAACAGTAGTACTTCACAGAATTGTGATGAGGACAAAATGAGATAATACATTCAAAGCACTTACTATTAAATTTGACTCATAGTAAGCACTCAATATACAGTAGGTATTATTATTTGTTTACAATTTGCCCCTCCTTTGTGTACCTTCCTTACACCCCCCACACCAAATATGTAAAATTAAAAAGAACCCTCTTACTGCCTTGAGCTTCTCCAACTTCCTTATTTCCCAGTGTGAGCGAGGTGTATCTGCTGAATGAATAAAGCACGGAAACAAATAATGAAGGTCTTTAAGCTTATCTCATATTGCTTTCATTTTTAAAAACTCTGAGATCTACCAAAGAAGCATCAAGAATTATTGCAGTTTCTTTGTTCCTTCTTAGTTTCTATCTATCTACCTACCTATCTATCTATCTATCTTATTTATCTATATATGTTCAGTACTGGTGTGTTCTATCACTGAGCTACATCCCTAGCCCTTATGTAAAAAAAAAAATTGGGGGGAGGGTGGTGGTATTGAACTTAGGAGCATTTTTTTTAACCTATGAGCTACACCCACAGCCCTTTTTGTTTTGAAACAGGGTCTTGCTAAGTTGCCGAGGCTGGTTTCAAACCTGTGATCCTCCTATCTCAGCCTCCCGAGCACTGGAATTATAGGCATGCACCACCACACTCGGCTATATTTTTTTAAAATTTCAAGACAGGGTCTTGCTAACTTGTCCAGGCTGGCCTTGAAATTTTGATCCTCTTGCCTCAGCCTTCCAAATTGCTGGGATAACAGGTATGAGTCATGACACGGCATCTAGCGGTTTGTATCTCTTAATGTACTGCTAAGGGAAGCTGCCCCACGCTGGGAGGCAGAAGTAAATGTTGATTCCCTCACAAACTAGAGGGTCTGAAAAGTTGGTCAGCTGCTCTGGTCCTCGCGAGGCTCATCTGTAACACAGGCTGAAGACAAAGGATGGGTCAGGCCTGGGGTTTTGTTTTGTTTTTGAGTTGATTTTATCATTAGCTCTAAGATCTACGATTTTATGAATAGTTAAAATCCAGGAAAAATATTAAAGACTACAAGGTAAAGCTCTGAATTATTTTTCAGGTTACCAGAAACCAAATACAGTAGTCAGCTTGGCTTATGTTTTTGTTTATTTATTTATTTATTTTTTTGGCGGTACTGGATGTTATGGTGGAAGTGGCGCTGTGGACTCTTCCCCTCGATTCAGCTAAGATTTTCTGAATGGGGAATTAAAACTAACAGGCACCGGTTGCAGCTTAAACAAAATTTTATTACAAAGTCAGTAGGAAATAGAAAAGGGAAGAGGAAAAAAGCAGCGTGCCTGGAAGACATGCTGGAGAGCCCAAAAATGGAATTCTGCTCTCTCTCCGACCCTGCCCCTTAAATACAGTTTTCACATTAGTATGTTCTTATCAGCATTACCAAGGCAACGGGCTAGTAACTTATTCCTTTGTCAGGTGGTGCCTTTTAGTCTCGGACAGTGTCCTTACTAAGTATACAGAGGTCAATCATTTACCTTGTTTTTACCTCTGTAGTATCAGGCTGTTTCAGTTGCCCATCAGCTATGGATGCTTTGAAGTAACCCATGGAGTTTACTAAGGCTGGGTCACAAAGAAATAGGAGGTAAACAGAGGCACTAGTTGCAGCCAGTGCAGCTGTGTATAATCTCTAAGAGCAAGGCATAGGCCCTTGCTATCTTTACAGTTTTAAAATGCACCAGGTAGTCACTGTGATCTTGGGACTTTTAGTTGCTTTTATATATACTTTTAGGGCTAAAGGACTTAACTGCCTCTACGGTGCTCTTAAGTCTTTGTGTGCTTCTAAGGCTAGAGGCTTCAATTGTCTTTACATTCTTACTATGGGTTAATCATTAGAACAAAGGAGCAGAGAAAGAAGGGAGGGGGAGCTCTTGGAATGTAACCCAAAAAGCTGCTGCCCCTCCCTGCCTGCGTGCTGGTGTAGCACCCCAACTCTGCCTTTTATATTATATTAGAAGTCAATACCAAAGCAATTTTTCAATACAGGCACACTGGAGATAGAACAACCCAGGGGCATTCTACCACTGAGCTATACCCCTGGCACTTTTTATTTTGAGTTTTATCTTGGACTAATTTGCCCAGACTGGCCTCAAATTTTTGATTCTCCTGCCTCAACCTCTCGATTACCTAGGATTACAGGTGTGCAGCACTATTGCACCCAGTTTCTAGAATAATCTTCCTTCTCCCCTCCTCCTCCTTGAAACAGGGTCTCAGTAAATTGCTGAGGGTATTGCTAAATTGCTGAGGCCAGCCTCAGACCTGTGATCCTCCTGTCTCAGCTTCCCAAGTACTGGGATTACAGGTGTGTACCACTGTACCCAGCTTCTGGGATTATTTCTAATTATTTACAAAGATTAGCTTCTAACTTCATGTACATACACTCACACATAATTATATACAACCCTATTTGTTTAGAGTTATGTGCCTAACCAGTAACTACAATTAAAAAAAAAGTAAACAACTACTTCAAATTATGCTTGAAACACCTTTGAAGTGTGCCCTTCATATAAATCTTTAAAACCTTCAACTTTAAACAGAAAACCAACTTTCTTCTAATAATCTCACCATCAGCCCCACATTTGTGGTTATTTCACTTCTGAGGATTAGATTCATTTTAAATTACTATATTAGGATGCATAATTGTATGTACCAGGTGTTTTGAGGCCTTAGTCAGGAGGTTTGGAGTGCTCTCCTAACCACCTCCTTGAAACGGTTCTAAATGTTTTCCTTCTCTATTTCTGGTTGTAATTTTTTTGTTTGTTTGTTTTGTGTTGTTTTTTTGGTGCTGGGAATTGAACAGAGGGGCATTATACTTCTGAGCTATACTCTCAGTCCTATTTTATTTTTTACTTGGAAACAGGGTCTCATGGAAAGCCTTGCTAAGTTGCTGAGGCTGGCATCAAACCTTCGATCCTCCTGTCTCAGCCTCCCAAGTACTGGGATTACAGGTCCATAATAACACACAGCTGTAATTCTGTTTGTTTGTTGTGGTACTGAAGATTGAACCCAGGGGAATTCTACTTCTGAGCTACACCCCCAGCCCTTTTTATTTTTTGTTTTGAAACAGGGTCCTATTAGGTTGCTGAGAGTCTTGCTATGCTGCTGAGGCTGTCCTCAAACCTGCAATCCTCAGGTCTCAGCCTACCAAGTACTGGGATTATAGGCATGTGCCACCACACCCTGAGATTTCTGGTTGTAGTTTTGCTAGTGAAGTTTAATCTCTCCCACTCCATCCTCCCCCACTCCCATCTCTAACAGGAAATTTGGATTCCAATGCTTCTCCTGCTACCATTGACACAATGGAAGAATAGTTTCAGGTGGTACCCATCAGGTTTCTCTATTATAAAGTCATTGCTTTTCTCTTTATAATTAATAATTTGTGGAGGGATCTTTTGATGAGGAACACCTGTTCAACTTTTACCCAGTTTTAGCATTCCTTTATGATTTTCTGTGGTTAATAACTGACATTCCATTGTAAGGAAAGCCTTCCCTCTTTCCCCATTTATTTACTCATTTATATTACTCATTATATACTCATATGTTTATAGACTCCTGGATTTTTAAAATCTTATTCAATGGTTTATAATGCATTATGATTATTTATTTACTTATTTATTTATGGTATTGGGGGATTGAACGCAGAGCATTCTACCCCTAAGCTATACCACCAGCCCTTTTTGTTTTTTATTTTGAAATAGGGTGTTACTACGTTGCTGGGGACCTCCCTAAATTGCTGACGCTGGCCTTGAACCTCGATCCTCTTGTCTTAGGCTCTCAAGTACTGGGTTACAGGCATGAGCCACGACTCCCAGCAGATTATTTCGTTTGATCTTAAAATTATCCCAGCTCTAGCTAGGAGGAGGAGACCCTCTAAATTGCTACCCATGGCCTTATGATCAGTGGCCATCTTTTTTGAACACGCCTTATCTTCTGGAACAACTTGTAACTTACCTGCCCCAGCCTTGGAATCAGCCTTCTCTCCAAGTTGGAGGTAAAGATTTATATGAAGGGTGCGGAGGCAAAGGGCCATGGCTCATTTCACTGGAGAACAGGATTTGTGAACCAAGATTTGCGCTCTGAATGAACTGCAGGCGTGCCATTGCTTGAGATATAGAAATCTGTGGCCTTTTCATCACTGAGCTAGAACGTACATTCCATTACAAGTCCGGCTCTAGAGAGAGGATTGTTTATGCTCTTTCTCAATAGTCTCTCCATTCTGAGTCAGAATGACTCACGTGGTCTGGACAGAGCCCCATCACGCTGCAGCTATTCGGGTTTTCAACCGTTTGACGCCCTCAGGAGGCCCGTCAGCTCGCCCGCCTGCAGTGTAGACCAGCGTCCTCCAGAGCCCGCTGTGCGACGCGACGCGCCGCGCCCGCGCTCCGCAACCTGGACGGTGGCGGCACCCTGCAAGGACCCGGGGGGCACGTCAGCGCTCGACTTCCTCCCGACGCCGCCTGTGATTGGCTCCTGGGCTTATAAGAAGCACGTGAAAGAGCTGCGGCGGCGGGCAGAGCTCGCCGGAGGTCTCGGCTGGCACGGTCCTCTCCGCCGGGTCCCCCGCGGCCGGGACGATGAGGGCGTCCTGCGTGCTGCTCACCGCGCTGGTGGCGCTGGCTGCCTACTACGTCTACATCCCGCTGCCCAGCTCGGTGTCCGACCCCTGGAAGCTGATGCTGCTGGACGCGACCTTCCGGGGCGCACAGCAAGTGGTGAGCGCAGCCCCGCGCTGCTTGGGATGGGGATGCAGCATTTCGCCACCGCGTCCCACGGGAACGGGTATTTTCCTAACGCAGAGAAGCGATCGCTTTTTAAGGTGGCCCAGCGGACATTTTCAGGGCATCGCATTCGCCTCCTTCTTGCTAGCAGAGGGCTCCATCTGGGTCGCCTTGTCTGCGTGTGTCATGCAAGAGGTCAAGATCCCGAACAGTTCCTCTCGCCAGCCCTAAACATCCCCTTTTCTTGATTTGCGAAGTCAGGAGCCAAATCCTGCAGCGTTTTATGAACGACTCCTCCCCCATGTTCGTTCACCCACGGGGGCGGCAGAGAGGGAGGTACAGGTCTTAGAAGGCTCGGCGCGGCAGCCTCCCCAGGTCCCGGCCTGGCGCTCGCCTCCCGGGCAGCCGCAGGCTCCTCTAGCGCTGGGGGAACGCACGGGCGCCCCATTTCATCCAGCGGCACTTGTCCGCCCAACCCCAGAAAGGAGGCCGGAGGCCCGGCTGGCGAGAAGGTGGCGGAGGCGGTGGCGGCCCTTGTTTGCACAGGTGTGTTTTCTGCCTTTCCCGCAGCATTTATTTTATGACCTTGGTTGTCAAGGAGATAACCTTTGCCTCAGCCTGGACACCCTGCCTTTGCCTGGAAGGGTAACCTTTCTCTCCAATGTATCCCTGCGCCCCCTCTCCGCCCCCGCAGTGGAACGGAGAATGTAACAGTTTGGTTTATTCCAGAGCGACAGGCATTGTTTTTAGTGCCAGGACTAGTCTGCAGCCAAGGCTGCGCGCTATGATTGGACAGTGTTTCTGAGCACCTGTCCTATCTAAACTAACCCTCCTTCAAATCACCCCCCCTTAGGCTTTAACCTCAGGTTACCTTTGCAAAGTCCTTCTTTCAAGAGAGACAACTTAGACCGAAAAAGGTCATGCTTTCCAGGCTTACATTCTTTTTTCCTGGCCACTATGTGTAGGACTAGTCTGTGGGGCCTTGTCCTATTAAAAGTCCCCTTACTATAATATTACAGTGAATTCCTAGGATGGATTTGTTTTTCCTGAATCCAGCCACGTTCTCCACCTCCAAGACCCCTTTCATCCATTAGGAAAAGTCTGTGAAGCTAGCGACTCCTTTCATTTCCTCCAGCTTACTAAAATTTTGACATGATGGAACAGTGGCCATCCTCTTGCTTCATATAGTAACAAGTCCTCTTTTCCTTTGCGAAATTATGTAATTTGTTTATTTTTGTGGCACTAGGATTGAACCCAGGGACGCTCTGCCACTGAGCTACATCCTCAGCTTTTTATTTTGCTTTTATTTTGAGACAGGGTCTTGCTAAGTTGCTGGACTCCAACTTGCCATCATCCTGCCTCGCCTCTCAAGTCGCTGGTATTACAGGCTGGCCTTGGCACCTGGCTGAAATTATGTAATTTTGAAGTAACACCCTTCAAAGATTCTGGAGAAAATGGTGTTTACACGGGTGGGTTAAATGGCCATCTACGATAGCTTAGAAATAAGGAAAACAGGAAAAAAGAAACTTGTGTGATTTGCAGAGATTATTCTTTGTTTTTAGGTCATTGAGGAAGTCTTCCTTTTCATAAGTAATTAGGAAAAATGCCAGGTTTGGAGAAAAGCCTTTCTTCCCCAACTAGGTGGCCTAACTATCAAGGGCCAGGCTGTGTAAGGGCCTCTGCAGTGTACCTCAGGCAGTGTTTGAAAATGGGGCCCTGTAATGCTAGGTCCCACCAACAGATGAGATAATAAGAATCCTCACTTGACACTGGCTCAGTGGTAGGTTTGCAGAGAAGTGGCTCTTACCACTTTCTCTTCTGAATTGTGAAATGACTACAAGATCATTCAGACCGGATGAAAGCAGATTCTACTCAGTAAAGCAATTTTCCTATAAAATAGGGATCAAACTGGACCTTGTACAGTCTAGGCAAGCACTGTACCACTACACACACACAGCCCAGCAGTGTATCTAAATGCCTGGTATTTGTAGTTCTTCAGAAAGAATTTTTTATCCCCAAGGATCCACTATGGATTGTGGAGAAAAATCTATAGGATTGACCAACTTTGTTGAAACAATAAAATAAATGTAAACTGGAAGTAATTTATGTTACTGAAACCTAGAAAGCTACCACTAAATTGTATGGCATAAGCCTTGTTACTCAAATAATTTTAGTTGATTGGCTCAATTGCAAAAGCAAGTGGAGCCATTTAAGAGATTAAGCTTGGCCTACTTCTTGACACAACAGCACCTGCCTGGCTAGTATCAGGAAACACGCTTGCTGCTTTGTTCTATTGTCATTAACAAATGCGTCACCCTCTCCCGCCCCTTCTTATCTTCATCTTGTGCAGTGAATCAGATTATTGAGATTATGTTCATGGCACGCTTCTTTCTTGGAGTCCTCCAGTATTACCTAAGAAGAAATTATTTAGGACTTCTCTCCTAAACACAGATGCTACACACCAAAAAAACCACCACAAAATCCTAATGCCCATGTCACATCTTATGCCAAATTTATTCAGAATCTCTGGGAGATAAGTATTTTTAGCAGTTTTTTAAAAGTTCCTAGGTGATTTCAGTTGCAGCAAAACTTGAAAAACACTGCTCTATAAGTAAATAAATGCATTGCTATTATAGATAATATACTTTCCTTAACGTGTTCAAGTTAAATTGCGTACAGGTTGGTGGGAATGAGCCCCTTTACATTAGCATAGATTAGTTTATCAGATTATTTGGTTGATGTTTTGGCTCTAAGAGTCGGGATAAAATACAGGCGAGGCAAGTTTCAGTGTTGAAGCAGAACCTTTGTAGGACTGGAGTGGTGAAAAGGCACGACTGGAAGTCAGTCTTGGAAGGGCAGTGGAGCAGTGCAGGCGAAGATGAGACAGCAGGAGACTAGAGGATGAAAGAGTTTGGGAAGTTACGATGACTGATTTCAAAATGCTATATAAGCAAAAAAAAAAAAAAAAAGTCAATCCCAG
>PVJS01042129.1:0-17647 GCA_004027185.1 Glis glis | reverse complement strand
AGGATCCGGGTTCGCGGCCAGCCTCAGCTCTCGCTCTGTCTCTGTCTCTCTCTGTGTGTCTCTCTCTCTCTCCTTAGTGAGGCCCTCCGCAACCTCGTGAGACCCGGTTTCAAAATAAAGCATAAAAAATAGGACCGGGGGCGTAGCACGGAGGTAGAACGCCTCTGCGTTCAATCCCTGGTCCTGAAAAAAAAAAAAATGTGATTATTACAATGCATAATTAGAGAATGAATTAAAGGGGATCAAAAGTAGGGATGGTGGTGTAGCTCAGTGGTAGAGTAATTGTTTTGAATTTGTGAGGCCCCGAGTTCAATCCCAGCACTGAAAAAAAAGAGAGGATCAAGAGTTGAGATAAGAATTTCTTACTTATCTTTAAATAATTTTCATCTTATTTTTTGTAGAATTTTAATACCAGCATTTATTCAACAATGTGTGTGAGCATCAATTTTGAGTGTTTCTATGTGTATGTGAGTGAGTTTATAGATTTACCCATTTAAGAATTCTATTTAGAAGAGGGGTTAATTTAAGCCTCTTTATGAATAGAAATTCTTTTTCCCCCTGAATCAAGTTTGTGAACTTACCCTCAATCTTGCTTCTGAATTTACAAAAGCTTGTAAAGTTTTTTTCTTAAAATTATCTCCTTGTCCTTTGTTTAGAGCAGAGAATAAACACAATGAATGTTATCAGATAATTATAGCTATTTAACTTTGATAAATTATCATGTTTTCACATCTAATAAAAGAGATAATGATACACAGATGATATACAGGTTTAATATTTTATTATTTAGTATTTGAAGACATATGTCTTCTTTGTGAGGAATATTATAGTTTTCATGTTATAATAATATTAGGTAACATGTATTAGGCACTTAATTGTGAGACTTGGTTGTAGTTCTTTTTAAAAAGTCTACTCTTGTATCTTAGTCCATTGAACTGCGATAACAAGTTACCACAGACTGGGTGGCTTATAAATAACAGAAATGTATTTCTCAAAGTTCTGGATCCTAGGAAATCCAAGATCAAGGTGACAGCAATTTGGTGTCTAGTGAAGATTTACTTCCTAGATGGTTGTCTTGTTGCTGTCACCTCCCATGGTGGAAATGACAAGGATCTCTCTGGGGTCTCTTTTGTAATGGCACTAATTCTACTAATCTAAAGGAGCCCTCATGACCTAATCATCTCTCAAATTTTCACCTCCTAATAACATCACCCTGGGTTTGGAGATGGATGGGGGGAGGGAAAGACACAAGCATTCAGATCGTAGCCCTTCATTACAGGTAAGAATCTGAGACAGAGAGGTTAAATACACTGCCCAAGACCACACAACTCATACTGGTGGAGCTGAACCAACCCCAGAATATCTGACTCCAGACTCCAGACCCCTAAATGACAAATTATAGTTCTACTATTTTATTTACTTTTGCATATTTGTACCTTTGACAATCAGCAGTTAGTCTTTATCCACCCTGTTTATAGATTTTAAAAGTGGTAATATGTACACAGGTTACCAAAGTATAGAGCTTCTTTGGTGAATTTTCATCCTAATTATTTTTGGAGGGACAAGCACACATATATCTGAAAAGAAATACTCCTTATTCCTTTGGCCTAGGCAGCTTCATGGAGCCTGGTAGCAACATGCATATCTGGAATCCCTATCCCCTGCATGGCAAATTTCCAGATTTCTTTTGAGTGTCCATGGGCATGCTTCTTGAAGGCCACTCCATGGGTGGGTTCGTGAACGTTGATGGTGTATTCTCAAGTCACCACCTCATTGATGGCAGAATGGCCCTTCTTGCCATGCTTCCTGGCCCAGGTTGAAAAGCTAGTTCTACTATTTTATTATTTTATTTTACTTTATTTCTGGTGCTGGGGATTGAACATAGGAACATTCTACCTCCGAGCTACACCCCTAGCCCTATTTTATTTTTTATTTTGAAACAGGGTCTCACTAAGTGGAAGAGGGCTTCACTAAGTTGCTGCGGCTGGCCATGAACCTGTGATCCTCCAGTCTCAGCCTCCCAAGTACTTGGATTACAAGGGTGCACCACCATGTCTGGCTTAGTTCAACTATTTTAAATGATGGGGAATACGTGCCTGAATGAGATGCACAATAGTAATGTCAAAGCTAAATTTATTATGTTCTAACACTTCAATGGACACGATGTACATACACAAAATTACCAATGCCAATCTCAATGACATGCACGGGGAGGGTGTGAGAGAGAGGTAGGAGTTCAGAGGGTGCTCACAGAGTGTTGTGCGCACGTATGTCTCTACCACTCTGAGCTTCATCAAGATGTATGATTACAATGCACCAATAAAAAAGATAGAAAATTTAAATGACAATAAATTTATGTTCTAATCCCTTAAACTACTAATCTAGGTGGAAAGGCAGTGAGCTTTACTAAGTATATTGCCAGAGTAAGTAAATAATAATTTAAAATACTCTGATTAGGAGTGAGCATAACATGGAATTCTAAAATTCTACCCCTCCACAAAAGCAACAAATACGCTGGTGAAAACGATTAGGATCAAAATTTCAGACTTTGGTATCTTATTTTTTTAATCAATTAACTGGGGAATGTTTAGTGAAGAAAAGGCTGGTGAATTTTGGTAAGGGTGCTGAGGTGTTGTCACTTGCTCTACTGTACCTGTCTCGCCAGTTCAGTGGCAGCCAGGAAGATGGCATCTTGCATTCCGGGTGCAGGTCTCTGGTACCAGAGCAAGTAATACAGATGCTATTCTCAAAGAACTATGCTTGCATGTTTGATTGGTCTGGTGGCTTCCTGAGGACTGGTGCACAGGCTTGTCTTTGTCTAGCCTGCCCACCTGCTTCCCTGTAACTGCAGTAGTCCCAGTTGGTGTCTGTCGAAAGTTTTAAAGGAAAAAGCATTAGCCTGGCCACTGGAGTAGAAACAACAGTCAGAGCAAGCAATAAATGGGCAGAAAATCCTGGGAAGGAGGAGGCTAGGGAAATTGATACTTGGGGGAAACAAGGGCTTTGAATAACTCATGAATATAATAGGGGATCTAGAAATCCACACACATACCTAAGGTTGGATAAAAGCTCGGAAAAGACCAGAGAATGCTAAATTTTACCAGGTAACTTCCTGGCAAGTAAGAAGTGAGGTAACTGCAAATAACTGCAAATGACCCGGCAAAGAGCAGCCCAACACAGAGCCCATCAGCAAAGTCTGAGAGAGGTGCTTTTGCTTGTTTTAAGGCTTCAAGCATTTAGTGAAATCTCTTGTCAAGTTATTAGTGGACCTAGTGGACACTGAGTCAGTGGAACAGAGACCTCAGTGGGCATTTATGACAAAGAATACAAACTTTACAAAATAGTTTAGAAAAGTCACTAAGCAAATAAACACCAAGAACCCACAAGTATCAGTAGCGAACCCTGAGGTGGGGAGAATCAGATTTCTAGAAATGTCACATTATTATAATATTCAAAATGTCCAGTTCTCAACTCCAAATTACAAAGCAGTCAAAGAAATGAGAGTATGGCCCATTCATAGGAAAAAAGAAATAAATAGGAACTTTCTTTTTTTTTTGCGGTACCGGGGATTGAACCCATGGGCGTTCTACCTCCGCGCTACACCCCTGGCCCTATTTTTTATACTTTATTTTGAAACCGGGTCTCACGAAGTTGCGGGGGGCCTCGCTAAGTAGAGAGAGAGAGAGAGAGAGAGAGAGCTGAGGCTGGCTGCAAACCTGGATCCTCCGGTCTCCGCCTCCCAAAGTACTGGGATTACAAGCGTGCGCCACCACGCCCGGCAATAGGAACTTTCTTGATGAAGTCAGATGCACGAAGAAGAGTTGATGGGAGCACACAGTGAGAAGAGACGGTAGCCTCTACAAGCTAACAGAAGAGGTCTCAGAATGAGCCTATGTTGCTGGCACCTTGAGCTTGACTTCTCAGCCTCCAGAGCTGTGTGGATACATTTCTATTATTTAAGCTACTTGCTATGTGGTATTTTGTTTTAATAGCCTGAATTGATGAAGACAACTATGAACAATTAGACACAAATAAATGAGATAATCTAAATGAAATAGAAAAATTCCTGAGAACACACATACTACCAAAATTGAAGAAGCAATAAAAAATTGCAATGGACTTATAGCAAGTAAAGGAACTTAATCACACATCTCCCAACAAAGAAAAGCTTAGGACCAATTGGTTGGACTGGTGAATCGATAGTGAAAACATGGAAGGAAGAATTAACACCAACCTTTATAAAATTTTTCCAAATATTTTACAGTCCCACAGACAAAATATGAGGACTCAATTCATCCAAATCTTTGCTAACACTTATCTTTTTGATTATAGTCATTTAGTGGGTGTGAAGTGGTATGTTATTGTGATTTTGATTGCCTTTTCCTAATGACTAGTGATGTTGAGCATCTTTTAATGTGCTTACTGGCCATTAACATATCTTTTTTGAGGAAATATATCTATTCAAATATTTTGCCCATTTGAATATCTATTCACATATTTTCACATTTATTATTATTTTTAGGAGTTTTTTATGTATTATATATGTGAGTCCTTTATCAGTTTTATAATTTTCAGGTATTTTATCCTGTTTTTTCACTCTGAACTTCATTATGATGTGAGACTACAATGCACCAATAAAATTATATAAAAAATAAAAAAATTCCATCCATCGGAAAAAAATGCAATTAGTATATTCATAGGCCTTGCCAGTCTGTGACAATAAAATGTAGTGGCATTTCCTTAATGCTTCTATTAGGAAAGAGTCTTTTGATTGTAAGAGATAGAAATCCAGTTCAAACTAGTTTAGGGAAAAATTATTCTCTTTAATAACCAAACCACAGGAAATGCTGGATTGTATCTAGATCTCAGGGATAATTATTATTTGCTACTCATTACATCTCTTTTTGGTTATTTTCTGGAATTTAAATTCATTCTCCTCCAGGCATTTTTCTTTTGCATTAAAATTTCTAATGCCTTAAATTTCCTCCACTAGAAAGGCATGGGGATTGAGGGGAAGGAGACTGACTGGCACATACTGGGTCAGATGCTCATCCCTGGATCATAAACCCCCACCTGAAAGGTTAGTTTGGACATTTTCTAGAGAAGGAAGGGAATACTCTTTGTGATAGGCAAAATAATAGATTCTCAGTGTGGCGTCTAAAATATTGACTATAAACTTCCATCCCCCAGATAGGGTAGCTAAATTTTCTTTCTACTAGTTTATTCACTCAGTTAATGTGTGTGTGTGTGTGTGTGTGAGACCACTGAAAGAATTAGTATGAATTCTGCTCATCTGTCTCAGGGTTTTTTTTTTTTTTTTGGTGTGTGTGTGTGTGTGTGTGTGTGTGTTCCTGGGGATTGAACCCAGGGACATTCTACCTCTGAGCTACATCCTCATCCCTATTTTATTTTTTATTTTGAAACATTGAAGAATAAAGACAGTCATATAATTCTCCAAGTGATTTTTTTCTCGTATCCATATACTCCCATGTGGCATTATGTGGCAGGGCAAGATAAGTCTTTGCCAAAGAGAAATCTATAGGAATCCTCAACTCTGAGGTCGGAGAAGCTCTTTTTCATGCCAGTCTGTAGACCACCCCAGGATGATTGACAAATCTTTGTCATGAATTCTCACTCCCACCCACAGGTATCGTTTCATCTCTGTTACCCAGATAAGAAAATCGAAATGTTGAACATTTTATTTTAAAAGCCTGTGCTATTTAGTCACAAAGAACACCATGTGTTTGACATTAATATATATGTAGAACATCTTTCTCTGGTTCTGGAAGGACACAACCTGAAGATTAAACCAGTGTACCTTGCTTAAACAGCGCATCTTTGAATTTTCAATATTTATATTGTATTTTGATGTCTTCACAGATTTCTCTAAGATGATTCTTTCCAAATATACTCTTACTCAAGAACAGTACCAGCTAGGAACTCCCTAGTAGTAGTTTTGCGAGAACAAACAAGACCAAATTAATTAATTTTTTTCTTTACCAGGCACATCAATGAATTAATAATGTCTTGTTTGGATAATAAAAAATAGATAACACACATATAGTCTTTAAAGTGTTCTACATATGAAGAGTTAGGTGTTATTTATTGTAGAGGTGGTTTACTAGGCAAGACTTTACCTGTGGTTTATCATCTTAGATAGTTTCATAGGGCTAAAGTGCTGTTCATTCATATATTCATTTAATTAATTCTTACATGATTTCATTCATTCACTTATTCATTCATCTAAAATATTTATTAAATTTCTATTAAGCATTCAGCACCACAATAGACCCTGGGAAAACAGAACAAGACAAACTTGATCCATACTGTCATGGAACATAGACTCTAGTGGAATCTTTTGAATGATGTCCCAAAACAGTATCTTTTTTCACTCTTAGTGGGGAATAAAAAAAACAACAGAAAACTTCCATGCCCTTATGAAGAGAGTCGCATTGTTGTTACCCTGATGTCCTGACCTGACTCTGGGAATTATATTTAGTTTACAATAATGATTCATTCACTCATTCAGCTGAATGGCATTCTTTGCTTCCTGTCTCCAGCAGATCAATGTCTTCCAGACCACAGGAATTACAATTTCATGGTGAGAGAACTGATACCATGATACAGTTTAAAAATATTTGTGCACTTCTTATGTAACCAGGCATTTTAATAAAGGAAATAACTCTCATTTGTTGCTGATCAAATCATTTAACTCTTTTCCTAGTGAACGTCCCACCCCCTGTTCTGGTAAAAAAATTTTTTTTGTACATCTTCCATTTACTTTGAGGCATTATTGTTACATCCACTGCTATAATTTGACTTGAATGAATCCAATTACTTCATTATTTTACTAACTTGCTTTTCATGGGGCGAAAAGGATATGGTGAAATAATTTGTAACGACAAGATAAGGTATCTTGTCTTGTGTAGTTTGCAAGGTAAATGATAACTGATTATTTTTTGAGCCCACTTCTTCCTTCAGCTCTTTCCCTCATTCTTTGCCCCTCTTTTCCAACCTTCTGGACTATAATTGTCCTTTTCCAATCTCTCTCCTCCTATTGTTTCTTAAATACCATCCTTTTCCATTGAACTGCTTTTGTGAAAATCCCTAATAACCTCCTTGTGCTAAATACAAATGCAGTTCTCAGTACTCAACTGTCTCTGGCAGTGGAAATGCCATCCTTCTGCTTGCTCAGGCCAAAATCCTTTACACCATTCTTTTCAGTTTTCTTTTATTGGTGCGTTGTAATTATGCATCACAGTGAGGTTCAATGTGATACAAACACATGCCACAGCACTTGGTGTCTTTCTCTCCAGATCCCACCCTACTTCTCCCTTCCCTGTACATGTTAGTGAGATTGGTAGTGACACCTTCATATATGGACATAGCATTGTTTGAACTGTTTCTTTCATCAAGCCCCCTGTTTCTCCTTTCTCACCTCCCTCCTCCAATTCCCTCTCACTGTTCTATTGGTCTCTGTCTTCACTTACCTGAAGACCCTTTTGTTTCCTATTTTCTCTCTAGCTTCCACATATGAGAGTAAACATATGACCCTTGATTTTCTGAGACTGGCTGATCTCATGTAGCATAATATTCTCTACTTCCATCCATTTTCCTGCAAAGGACATAATTTTGTTTTTCTTTATGGCTAGTAAAATTCCATTGTGGGTATATACCATATATTCTTTATCTTTTCACCTGTTGAAAGACACCTAGGTTGGTCCCATAATTTGTCTATTGTGGATTGTGCTGCTATAAACATGGATATGCATATATCACTATAGAACTCTGACTTTAATTCTTTTGGAAAGATCCTGAGGTGTGGTATAGCTGGAGCATATGGTGGTTCTATTCCTAGTCTTTTGAGGAACCTCCTTATTGATCTCCAAAGTGGTTGTACTAATTTACAATCCCACCAATAGTGTATGAGAGTTCCTATGTCCCCACTTACTTGCCAGAATTTATTTGTGTTTATATGCTTTTTTTTTTTTTTTCAGTACCGGGAATTGAACCCAGGGGCGTTCTACCTCCGAGCTACACCCCTGGCCCTATTTTTTTATACTTTATTTTGAAACCGGGTCTCACGAAGTTGTGGAGGGCCTCACTAAGTAGCTGAGGCTGGCCGCGAACCCGGATTCTCTGGTATCCGCCTCCCAAGTACTGGGATTACAAGTGTGCGCCACCACGCCTGGCCTGTTTATATTCTTGATTATTGCCTTTCTAACTGAAGTTAGATAGAATCTCAGTGTAGTTTTGATTTGCATTTTCCTGATTGCTAATAATGTTGAACATTTTTCATATATTTATTGGCCATTTGTAGTTCTTCTTTTGAGAATTGCCTGTTCAGTTCAATTGCCCATTTTTTGATTGAGTTATTTGACACTATTCTTGATTTCTACTTCTCTCTCTCTCTCTCTCTCTCTCTCTCTTTCTCCTTGGTGGCACTGGGAATTGAAACCAGGGGCATGCTACCTCTGAGTTGTACCTCCATCCCTTTTCATTTATTTATTTTGAAGCAGGGTTTTGATAAGCTTAGTTTGAGGCACTGGCCTAGAACCTGTGATCCTGCTACCTTAGCCTCCCAAGTACTAGAACTACAAGGGCGCCACACATTATACCCATCAGCAAACACTGTTGGCTTTACCTATGGAAACATACCCAGAATCCCACTATTTCTCACCTGGCCCGAGGCTTTACCATTTGAGGCTTCTTATCTGGTTTCTCTGCTTTCTCACCCTGACTCTTCTTCCCTCTTGTTCTCTTTGGAAAAGAGCCAAATAGCCTCATTGCCCACCACCTTGCTTCTCTCAAGTCTTTACTTAAATGTCACCTCAGTGAGGTTTCCGGTGGCTTCTCTAGCGCTGGAAACCCAGACACTGCGTGTTCTCCTTTGCTGCTCTGTACTTCTTCACTGTATCCTCATGTCACATTCGGCATGGTTTTACTCATCTACCTATTTACTCTGCGTCAGTCACCTTCCTACAAACTAGTCTTTTTGAGTGCTTTATTTCTCTGACATATCCCTAGTTCCCAGGACAGTGAGTATTAAATATCCAGCACATAAAAATTGTGCATATAGTATTTTTTGAAAAGGAATATATTTTATTGTTTTTAGGATTAATTTTCCATTGGGTCAGTAATAGTTTAAATAGGTTTGTTTTCTAAAGACCTGATTTACTGAGGAAGAATATAATGCTTTTATATTCAACTGTAATTCTAAAATAAAAACTTCAAATGAAAACAGTGAAGTATTAATCTTATAAAAAATCCTCATGAGCCGGGTGTGGTACCGCACGCTTGTAATCCCAGTACTTGGGAGGCTGAGATTGGAGGATCGGGGTTCGCGGCCAGTCTCAGCTACTTAGTGAGGCCCTCTGCAACTTAGTGAGACCCTGTTTCCAAATAAAGAATAGAAAATAGGGCTGGGGGTATAGGTCGGAGGTAGAATGCCCCAGGTTCAATCTCCAGTACCGCAAAAAAAAAAAAAATCCTTGCTTTGTGTGATTTTTAACTTACTTGGATTTGAATATCACATTTCAGTTTTAGATCTTTCTTTCTATTAATGTGAGAATTGTTTTGGAATGGCACAGTGCTGACCAAGCTCCTAATCTTACAAATTCCTCTAGGAACCAGAGTTGAGTGGGGCGGTGACATGTTGGGGTGTGATAATTAGCCACTTGTTAACCCAGCTATTCCTCATCCTTTCTATATTATTCTCAGTCCAACAGTGTCTCACTTGTTGAATATTTCATTGTTTTTTGAGGGCAAGTGCACCGGTTTTTGTGATTGCTCTTGCTTTACGCCTGAAAAGTATTATCGTCTTTCTTGAGAAAGCTCTTGTGTTCTCTCTTAATATCTCTAAAGTAGAAAGGAAACATTAATAAGAGAAGCACTTTTGGACAATGTAAGTAGCACACAGGGCTTGGACTGAGATTGTGGCAAGCAGTGCCATCAGGCATCAAAGGACAAAGATCTTTTCAAAACCCATCTTTAATCACAATTTTTTCTGGAACTAACATTGCCTAATCAAAAATCTTACATGAACACAAAAATCATCAATAACATTTCTCCTATATGTGGATGATATGTATGTGTCAGTGAAGAAATATTTTAGTGTATATGTAGCCCTATAGAGTCTTGCCCTAAAGGATATTACAGTTTCCTAGGAAAATTGAAATGGGCAAATAGAACTTTAACAGATTTATGCAAATAGAAAACATTAAGAATAGATTGTAAAAATATTTATGAAGGGTTTGGAAATGGTTTGATTTATTGGAAAAATATCTTAGAGTTGTATACTTGGACTCAACCATAATCTAAATAAAGATTTAGGATAATGAGCAGATCAGTGAAAAGTCTGAAAGACTTTTAAATGTTGGTATTTTCTTTTTTTTTTGTGGAAGTGGGAATTGAACCCAGGGGCATTCTACCTCTGAGCTACACCCCCAGCCCTATTTTTTATTCTTTATTTTGAAACAGGGTCTCACTAAGTTGCGGAGGTCCTCACTAAGTAGCTGAGGCTGGCTGCGAACCCGGATCCTCTTGTCTCAGCCTCCCAAGTACTGGGATTACAAGCATGTGCCACTACGCCCTGTTAAATGTTGGTATTTTCTAGAGATCTATTCACTGACTTCTTTTAACTCTATATAGCCTCATAAAGAAGCATCATCCACAGTCAGACTTTCTTCCAGTCCCCAAATCATGATCCCAACTCTCTTCTGAGCATCTGCATTTGTACATCACCTAGCCACCTTACACTCAATGAAATAATGATAATAGCCTATTTCATCATTATGACTATTTGTTGAGGGATTACCATTTACTAGACAGTATTCTGAGTGATTAATTCACACTAGCTAATTTAATCCTCAGAACAATTCTGAGTTGGTTCTTTTACTGGTTTAGTTTTACAGATGAGGAAACCGAGACTTCAGGAATTTAAGAAACTTTCACAAGTTCACACAAATCTTAAATGACATTCTGAGTGCAAAGCTATATTCTTTTTTCTTTCTTGCAGTGCTGGGAAGTGAACCCTGGGCTTCCTGCACGGTAGGGAAGTACTCTACCTCTTGGCTACACCCCCCAGTAAAGTCTATGTTCTTAACCACTGTTATTACTTTCAAAATGGAATTCTCCTAGTGTTTTCTCAAACTGCTTCTTTTACTCTTTTCCATGAATCATCGAATGCCACCTCTGTCTATCAAGCCAGAACCTTAGACATGTTACTTTTCTTCATTCCCTGCATCTGATTAGTAATTAAGTCTTATCTAATTTTCCTCCTATTTCTCTTGGAACTGTTTTCTTTTATCCATCAATACTACAGCTTTATAGTTTAGGCTCTTATCATCTCTTACCAGCTTACTAACTGGTCCCTCTGCCAAGTCTTACCCCAACATTTTCCATGTTACAGCTTAAATCATCTTTCTAAATGCCTGCATTGTCATACCAGATTTTTGCTTAAAATCCTCAAAGAGCTTCCTATCACCTACAGATCTCCAGTCAATCTCCTGAGTATGGCAAATAGGGCTTTTCCTAGTCTGGCTCTTGCCTTCACTTCCATCCTTCTTCCTGCCATTTCCTTTTAGGTTTCCCATGTTCCAGCCACAGAGAACTTCTTGTTCCTCTGCCTGGAATACTTTTCTTCTATTCTCCAATATAACCCATTCCTTACCTTTATCACAATAGTTATCATATAGAATATTAAGTGAATGTTTGTCTTTTCCCACTTCCACGTACATTGTAAGGTTTAATCTCTGAGCGTTTAATCTATGTGTTATTTATGTTTATGTTCCTGTGAGTGTGTGTGTGTGTGTGTGTGTGTGTGTGTGTGTGTGTGCTGGGGATTGAACTCAGGGGCATTCTACCTCTGAGATACACCCCAGCCTAATTTATTTTATTATTATTTTTAAAATTTGGAAACAGGGTCTCACTAAGTTGTTGAGAGCCTTGAGAAGTTGCTGAGGTTGGCTTTTTTAAATTTTTTTTTTTTACTTTTATTGGTGCATTATAGTCTCACATCATAATGTAGTTCATAGTGATAGTGACATACATGCACACAGCACTTGGTGGGCTTTCCCCTGGCTCCCTCTTCACTCTCCCCTTCCCCATATAGGGTACTGAGATTGACATTGGTATTTTCACATATATACGTAATATCAATGGAAGTGATTTCTTCATTGATCCTTCCTCTCCCCCCCTTCTCCTAGACCACCTCCTTGGCTCCATGGGAGCTTCTCCTCCATTATCTTAAGTCCCCTCTGGTATCCTGATAACTCCCTAGTTTTTGCATATGAGAGAAAACATACGACCCTTCACTTTCTGTGACTGGCTAATCTCATATGTTCTCCAGGTCCATCCATTTTCCTGCAAATGACATAATTTTATTCTTCTTAATTGCTGAGTAGAATTCCATTGTGTGTATATCCCATAATGTTGTAATCCATTCATCTGTTGATGGACACCTAGGTTGGTTCCATAATTTGGCTATTGTGAATTGTGCTGCTATAAACATTGATATATATATATATATATATATATATATATATATATATATATGTGTGTGTGTGTGTGTGTGTGTGTGTGTGTGTGTGTGTGTGTGAATATATATCAATCTATCAATCTATCTATTACTATGATATTCTGATTTCAGTCCCTTTGAAAAGATGCTGCCCACGAGTGGTATAAGTGGCTCATACGAGGGATCCATTTCCAATTTTCTGAGGAATTTCCACACTGATCTCCATAGTGGCTACACTAATTTGCAATCCCATCAAGAGTGTAGAGGAGTTCCTATTTCCCCACATCCTGACCACTGAGGTTGGCTTTGAACTTGCAATCCTCCTGTCTCAGCCTCCCAAGTACTGGGATTATAGGCATGCACCACCACACCCAGCTGTTTATGTTCTTTATATGTTATTTTTCTAGTAATAAAGTACCTAATGACTCATGAGTTCCAATCAATGAAAAAATGGATGAATGGTCAAACAAATAAATACCTCATCTGTAGGTTTATATTTGGTTTTGCCAATTAAGGAACAGTGTTCAAAGACTAAGTAGTTGAGGAAAGCAGAAGAGACAGCTGTCAGATTGAATGGTTTAGCACACAGGCTTACAGTTGAAAAAAAATTCTTTCTTGATGTTTTGAGATTTACAAGTGTATGGCATATTTAGAAACCCCAGATTTTTTTTTTAGTGATAATATGCAGAATAGTTTGGCTATTAAGGTCTGAAGTAGTTGGCTAACTTGTTTAAGCTTTTTAACCAACTAGTTGTAGGGCTTGAATTTGAAGCAGAGTCCTAAATTTTACCTACTTTAGTATTCTGCAAGTGGAGAATATACCACTTAGTCCAACCCTCTCATTTAACCAGTAAAGTAAGGCCTTGCGTGAATTATCTTTCCATGATCTGAAAGCTATTGACGCACAGAGACTTCCAATCCCATGATTTCCCCACAGTGAAAAGGAGTGTCATGTAGGAGCCAAGAAGCAGAGTGAAGCCAGCCCTCCTGGACTTGAATCCTAGCCCCAATATCTACTAGCTCTGTGATTTGGGAAAATTCAGTATTCTTATCTGTAAAATGGGTGAAAATACCCACACCATTGGGCTAATGTGAAGGTTAAATAAGTAAATATAGCAAGCCCCTTAGAATGTAAGCATTAGATGGATATTACACCATCATTTTTAGATTAAAAAGCATGCCAGTGCTTTCCCTGCACTGTGTTCCCACTGTGGCAACATGTTAGGAGCTGTCACACTGTCTTGCTGTTATTCTCATGTCCCTGTCCCCTTCTAGACTGTGAGCTTTTCATGGATAGAGATCTTGCCCCAATCATGGACCTAGCCTAGTGTCTGGCACATAAGAGGCATCTGATCCATATATGCATTTTTAAATTTAATGATCCTTTTTATCTTCTGAAAAATAACAGTTGGATAAATACTCCGCTGTCTTTGTCACTATATCAGAACTCACTGGAAATTCATGATTTGTATCTACAGAAATGGCAGTGGAAGATATGGAGGAAGCACGCTATTATGTTCAGCCAAAGAAAACACAAACCGCCAGTTCAGGTCACCACTGCTGTAGGATTTCTCACCCCGACACAGTAGTTGTCACCCCAATTATTTTCTGTCAAGAAGTAGGATCACATGCTTCCTCCTCAGTCTTTTCTGAATGAACTTGAAGAACCTAAATATAAAGTGGCATTTGCATGCATAACTAGGGATAGAAATACTTCAGTTTTGGCTAGACCAGGCTCATTTTTAAAAACTTTCTGACCATGGTACCAATGCTGAGTTTGGATCTAGACCTTTTATTCTTTGTGGTAATTAGAATTGGGGCAAAAATTTCATCAGGAAACCTGAACAAATTAGAGCTCAGTTACAGCATAATGCAAAACGTAAGTGCTTTGAGGCAGACAGGCTGGGTTAAAATTCCAACTCTGCCGCTATAGCTGTGTAACGTTCAGCAAGTTACTTCACTTCTTTCTGCTGAACTTTGTCTTATAAATTGGCATAAAATGCATAATTCTTAGGGTTGATCAGAGGGGTAAGTTTAATAATGGTATGAAATACTTGACACAGTAGCTGACATATTTTGAACACTAAATAAATGGTAGGTTTTTGTTTTTAAATAGTGTACAGCATATTAATTCATTTAAGACATATATAGAGCTATATGTTGTCTGCTAAATAATTATAAGCCAAGTTTTTTTTAGGATGATAAGTACAGTGGTTAGAGTAAGACAATATGTAAAGGAAATTTGAAATAGGTAATACATAGGCCACTTACATTAGAATCTCTGATTAAAAATAGAGTCCTTGTCCTCACCCCAACTTACTAGATTAGATTCTTTGGATATGGGACTTAGGAATCAATGTTTCCAAAAGCATCCAATGTTATTCAGATGTAAATTGACCATAGATAAACTTTAAGAAGTACTTATCTGTAAGGTGCATATTTTCCTGAAAATTGTTAACCAATTTAAATATCTTACTCCTGTATGAAGTTATTTAAACTAAATCTATTTTCCTCAAATACTGATGATATAGTAAATAAAAAAGTTCTTATTTAATTTATGAGTATATGAAGTTATAATATCTGTATTTGTGTGTGTGTGTGTGTGTGTGAGAGAGAGAGAGAGAGACAGACAGACACTGGGCACTGAACCAGGGGCATTCTACCTCCGAGCTATGCCCCTAGCCCATTTTATTTTTTGTTTTGAAACAGGGTCTTGCTAGGTTGCTGAGAGTCGCTACATTGCTGAGGCTGTTTTTGAACCTGCAATCCTCCTGTCTCTGTCTCCCAGGTACTGGGACTACAGGTATGTGCCAGCACGCCTGGCTAGCATCTGTATTTCTATTTGAGATTTCAAGGTCATATGAATGACTTCTATTAACTCTACTTTCTTTGTGTGTGTGTGTGTGTGGTTCTGGGGAGTGAACCCAGGGGCATTCTACCTCTGAGCTACACCACCAGCCCCATTTTATTTTTTACTATGAAACAGGGTCTCACTAGGTTGTGAAGGGCTTCATTAAGTTACTGACTGGCCTTGAACCTGTGATCCTCCTGTCTCAGCCTCCCAGGTACTGGGATTACAAGCATGAACCACCACGCCTGGTTATTAACTCTACTTTCAATCTTATTTGATAAAACATGTGGCTGATTATAGTTTTTTTTTTTGCCATACTGGGGATTGAACCCAGGGGCATTCTACTTCTGAGCTATACCCCCAGCCCTATTTTTTGTTCTTTATTTTGAAACAGGGTCTCACTAAGTTGTGGAGGGCCTAAGTAGCTGAGGCTGGCCGCGAACCCGGATCCTCCGGTCTCAGCCTCCCAAGTACTGGGATTACAAACTTGTGCCACCATGCCCGGCTGGCTGATTATAGTTAATGCTCAATTTAAAATAATATTTGCAGCTGGGTGCAATGGCACATGCCTGTAAACCCATTGCTTGGGAGGCTGAGATAGGAAGACAGTAGGTTTGAGGCCAACTTCAGAAACTTAGTGAGACCCTATTTCTTTGTTTTATTATTATTGGTGCATTGTAATCATACATCTTAATGAAGTTCAGGGTGATAGAGGAGTGAGACCCTATTTCAAAATTTAAAAAAAAGGGCTGGGGTGTAGCTCAGAGGCAGAATGCCCCTGTGTTCAATCCCTACTACTAAATAAATAAAAACTCTGCAACAAATTCAAGTATTTAGGGTTTTTTCTGTATTAATTATTTAATCTTGTTTTAGAGACTATGACTTGGAACTCCAAAACAAAAACAAAAGAAAAACAAATAAACAAGCAAAAAAGTAGAAATAGACTTGCACCTATCCTTGCTTCTGAACTAGCAACAGCTAGTACTTATTTCCATGCAATGTGAATGTAATAATGTGCTCTCAGCTTTCGCATATGCTTAATCTGTCGACTCGTGATGTTCTCCTTATTTAACATACATATATATGGCAAACCCCTTTCTATGCTTTAGAGTTGATCTGATATCATCTCTTATGCAAAGTCTTCCCTGACATCTCCTATGAAGTCTTCCTTTCTCTGGTCTGGATCAGGTGCCCCTTTTATTTCTTTTACACACCTGTCACACTGTCCTTGGACATATCTGTTTATCTCTTTTCCATACTGTGTGCTCCTTGGGGGTGGAGTCTTTGCTTTTCTTGTGTCTTGCACAATAATGGGCCCATAGGAAGTATTCAGTAAATTCTATTAAATGAATAAATCAATTTTTGTTTGTCTTTCTCCATGTATGAGATGATTATGTTCCTGAGAAATGGCATTGGATTTAAACACTAAAATCAAAATTAATTCTCACAATAAAAGAGCAAGTTTTAGTTGTTCAGTTTTTTCACCCTTGATTAATATTGAAGCAAGATAATACTTTAAAAAATCTTAATCAAGTTTTTCTCCCTACGTTAAGTGCCTTGCATTTCCTCATTGATCACTGGTGTTTAAGGTCTCAGGAGGGGATGCTGCAGTAGCAAATCCAGCTTTAGGTTTCAGAAGCCCAAGATAGACTTTCAGATAGACTTTGGTTCCAAATAACAGAATTGCAAGCAAAGATGAAGAGCCAGGCTGTCCATAGGGAAAGATTCTCTGGAATGGAAGAGAGAAAGAATTGGAAGGGGGTAAAAGATTTATTGCCAGTGTGTACCCTTCAGAAGGGTCCCTGTGTTCTTTCTCTGTAAGTTGAGTGTTGGTTTTGAGTTGAAGACAGACAGAGAGAGAGAGAGAGAGAGAGGAAGAGAGAGAGAGCAAGAGAGAGAGAGAGCAAGAGAGTGAGAGAGTGAGAGTGAGAGAGAGAGAGAGAGAGAGAGAGAGAGAATGATAGGCAATTCAGATAACTGTAGAATTTGAAAGTAGAGGGAACTTTGTGTCCCACTCCCAGTTAGAGGCTTTGAACATTTCCCTCATTCCTGAAGCAGTCTGGGAGAAGAAAGTTAGAAGGCCGGGCGTGGTGGCGCACGCTTGTAATCCCAGTACTTTGGGAGGCAGAGACCGGAGAATCTGGGTTCGCGGCCAGCCTCAGCTCTCGCTCTGTCTCTCTCTCTCTCTCTCTCTCTCTCTCTACTTAGTGAGGCCCTCCGCTACCTCGTGAGACCCGGTTTCAAAATAAAGCATAAAAAATAGGGCCGGGGGCGTAGCG
>PVJS01042127.1:0-17646 GCA_004027185.1 Glis glis | reverse complement strand
TAAATCCTTACCTCTCACCCTGCACAGGAGTCAACTCGAGATGGATTAAAGACCTGGAAGTTAGACCAGAGTCTGTGAAATTATTAGAAGAAGGCATAGGTTCAACACTCCAACATATAGGCACAGGTAGAAACTTCCTCAACAAGACCTCCAAAGCACAGGAAATTAAAACAAGAATTAATAAGTGGGATAGCATTAAGCTACAAAGCTTCTGCTCATCAAAGGAAACCATCAAGAGCCTAAAGAGAAAGCCTACAGAATGGGAGAAGATATTTGCAAGCTCTCCCTCTGACAGAGGTCTAATATCTAGGATATACAAAGAACTTAAAAGGCTCTACACAAAGAAAATAAATAATCCGATCAAGAAGTGGGCAGCTGAAATGAATAGACACTTCACGAAAGAAGAGATACAAATGGCCAATAGATACATGAAAAAATGTTCAACATCATTAGCAACCAGGGAGATGTAAATCAAAACTACTCTAAGATTTTGTTCTTTATGACTGAGTAAAATTCCATTGTGTGTGCATACCAAAGTTTTGTGATCCATTCATTCATTGATGGACATCTAGGCTGGTTCCATAATTTGGCTATTGTAAATTGTGCTGCTGTGAACATGGATTTGTAAGTATCATTATAATATTCTGATTTCATTTCCTTTGGGAAGATACCCAGAAGTGCTATGTCTGGGTCATATGGTAGATCCATTCCCAGTCTTCCATAGTGGCTGTACTAGTTTTCAGTCCCACCAACAGTGTAATAGAGTTCCTATTTCCCCTCATCCTCACCAGTATTTATTATTGTTTGTGTTTTCGATGATTGACATCCTAACTGGAGTTAGATGGAATTTCAGTGTAGTTTTCATTTTCACTTCCCTGATTGCTAAAGATGTTGAGCATTTTTTCATATATTTGTTGGCCATTTGTATTTCTTCTTTTGAAAAGATTCTATTCAGCTTGGTTGCCCATTTTTTGATTGTTTGCCTTTATAGTGTTGAGCTTTTTAAGCTCTATATAAATTCTAGATATTAGACCTTTGTCAGATGGGTGGGTGTTGAAGATCTTCTGCCATTCTGTAGGCTCTCTCTGTAGATTCCTGGTGCTTTCCTTTGCTGTGCAGAAGCTTTTTAATTTAATGCTATCCCATTCATTAATTCTTCTTTTAATTTCCTGAGATTTCAAGATCTTATTGAGAAATTTCTACCTGTACCTATATGTTTGAGTGTTGGTCTTACATTCAAAACTGAAAATATATTCATGAACTTAGAAGAAAACAATATAATAGTAGGATCAGAACATTGAAGAACTATGGGATAATTTTATTATTTTTTTGGCACTGGGGATTGAACCCAGGGGCATTCTACCTCTGAGCTACACCCCAGCCCTATTTTTTATTCTTTATTTTGAAACAGGTCTCACTAAGTTGTGGAGGGTTTCACTAAGTATCCGAGGCTGGCTGCAAACCCAGATCCTCCTGTCTCAGCCTCCCAAGAACTGAGATTACAAGTGTGCACCACCACGTCCAGTCTATGGGATAATTTTAAAAGACCAAACTTAAGAATATTTGGCATTGAAGAAGACAAAGAAATATTTTTGAATGAATAATAAGTGTAAGACATTTAGTTTAGTGCCTGATCCATACAGAAGGGTCTCAGTAAATTAAAACTTTGCATCTAATATTTACTGTGAAAAGTATTCTGAAAATTGTGGCTAGTCATCAAGTATGAGACAGGCCACACATTTATCAGCCCAAGAAGAAAAAAACATTTGTGCTATAAGAAAAAATTCCTGACCATGGTCTTAGTTCTACTGAGACTGAAAATTTACATCCATAGAAAAGAAAAGTGAATTATACTATTCTTTTAGAGTTGTAGAGGGGAGAATTGTTCCTCTGTGTTGCCAGGAACTGAAACTACAAGACAGAACATTTCCCACTTATCTGCTACACACATAGCATTTTCTATTTTGGTCCATTATTAATCTATAATTATTCTCCTTTGTGGAGTTGAGAAATCATAGTAGGAGGTTACATTGCTTCAAGAATTAATTCTTTCCTGAACAAGGAAAATTGGAAAAAATACAAGCCCAAAAGGTAGAAGTGCCTTCCCATTTCCTGAGGCATGCTAAGAAGTCTGCAATTAGCTTGGTTTATAAGAGTTTCCACAGCTCTGCTACTGGACATGCTGAATTTTTCCACCACAAGTCTGGTAAGAATTCCCCAAATCTATTATCTCTCTCCTGCCCATTTAGGCCCCTATCGCCTCTTTCCTAATTACAGGGGGTTGGAATGAGTCGAAACTTCCTTAAGAGACTGGTATTCCTCTTTCATTTTGACATGTTCCTGATGCCATATCACTTGTTCCTTCCATGTGATGCAGTGCTGCCTGGTCCTCAACTAACAATGACAGGAGACAGTGTCCACCGGAATTATCACCACCCAGCCCAGGGCTGTTCATGTCGATATTGCTCTGGGCATAGACAATACGTACATATGCTGTGTATGACTCTTATCCTGGCCTCACCTCTCAGCATCCAATCAGGAATCAAGCAGTGTTGAATAGGCTGTGTTCTATTTCTATAGTTAAAAATAGAATAGATATTTCCCCTAAAATACGGCCATCCCATTCTGACCTCTTCGTTTTGATGACCTGTAATGGAAATTTTAATTTGATCATTGTTTAACTGACTACCACTTAAAAAATCTTCCTCCCCCTAAGTGATATTTGTCAAGAATATCCATGGTTATTCCAGGGAGGGTGGACAGTGCTTATTTTGTGATAATAAATTTAGTGTGTTGAGTGGAAAATGCATAGATGTTGCTGTCAGGAAAAATCTGATCCAAATTTCTCATCTGCCTTTAAACTGGTGGTTTTGAGCAAATTATTTACATTCTCTTTGATTCAGTTTTCTTATTTGTAAAATGGGGATAATTAGTAATATCCACCTTATAGGGTATTGAGAGGACTAAATGACATCATAAGTAAATAAGCTTAGAACACTATTGCATAGTTAGCTCTCTCTGCAGTCCATCTATTTTTATGCTTCCCCTTGGATCCTGTAATTTTCTATTACTCTCTATCATGGATAGGCCCAGGGCCACTTGATGATGGGAGGTAAACCAGGTGTATTTCAAGGATCCCTCTCTCCCCACATGCATCCTGACAAAATATATAACCTTACCTACCTGATAACTGAGGAGGAAAATTCCACATTAGAAACTCACTGCTTTAACCTTGGGTTTGGTTGCTTATCTTCTATTAAAACTCAAATATTCCTAGGAAGGGAGACATATTAAGCCAATAAATAGTGGTCTATCATTTATGAAGTAATACCTTCTACTTGTGGCATTAATTATCTTATTTTAAATTGCTTCACAACCCTATAAGGTCAACAACCTTGCTGACAATAGAAATTTAGCCATATAGCAATGATCTGAACAAAAATGGACAAGAAGCCACATAGCCAAATTCTTTAAGCCAAAGAAATAACACAATATTGTGTTTTTCTCTTAGAGAAAAATCTGAGAAGTTGACAGGCAACAAATACAAATTAAATTTAATTTAATTATTGTTAAAATATTTTGATTGTGAAGATACAAAATAAACAGACTAGGGTGTATATAGAGACACCTTCTCCAAGGTGGGTCCTGACTTTGAAAACAGGTGTTATGAGGAACTCTGAGAACATTAACTCTCCCTTGAAGTTCTCTCTCTCTCTCTCTCTCTCTTTCTCTTTTTCGTGTGTGTGTGTGTGTGTGTGTGTGTGTGTGTGTGTGTGTGTGTGTGCGTGTGACACCCAGGGGCTTTCTACCTCTGAGCTACACCCCCAGCCCTTTATGATTTTATTTTGAAGCAGGGTCTCATTAAGGTACAATGTACTGGCCTCAAACCTGAGATCTTTCTGTCTCAGCCTCTCAAGTACTGGGATTATATTTGTGTGCAACTGTGCCCAGCTTAGGTTTTGTGTCTTGAGGACTAGTATAGGGTCTGATAGTTTAGTAAATGCAGACATAGTCACCAACAATGCAGAGAGATGCATAGACTATGGGAAGGGGATGGTGCTTTGGAAACCTGAGGATAAATGTAGATTGGGACCTGTGCATTATTTTTCATTGGAAGGGTGGAGCAGGCAGAATCTTCATGAAAGTTAGGAGCCAGCCCTAGGGCTCTGAGGTGTCTTTGCCCATCAGAGTAGGATAGCCTATTGTCATAAACATCATCCAGTTACTTCTCCTGAGCACCTTTATGTATCACACAGTTCACTTGAAATAAAATAAAAGCAATAAGAGTGTGATAGATAAAAGCATAGGTTCTAGAATCAAAAAGATTTATGCTTACATTCTTACTCTGCCACTTACTTATTTGGTGACCATGGGTAACTTAGTGAGTTTCTCCCAGCCTTCTCTTGATTATCTAAGTGTTTGAGTGCATGTGAGCATGTGTATGTGTGTCAATATTCACTTTACAGGGTCATATTGGAGTAAAATAATTGAGGAGAACAGTTGGTGCTCAATAAATGCTAGTTGTAATTATCCCAGAGTCATCTCTAGACTGTGAGCTACTAGGAGGCAGGGGCCCTTTCATACTCATCTTCATATTCTTGATGCCTATATTAAAGTCAGTGTTCAATCAATGGATGTTTAAACTAACACTGGGGAACATATTTCTGATATTCCAAAAACAAAACAAAACACAGTATAACACATGATACATTCAGACCACACATGTCTATAGAAGAAAATAATGTATTTTCTAGTAAGCAGATGCCTTCTTCCATCAGTTGCTTTGCCATTAACTCAAGTCACCATTTTCAGTGATGAATGTAATACAACATGCACAAATTGTCAGGTCCTATAAAAGAAGACTGGAATTGCTGGGAGGTAGCTCAGCCTTGTCTTGAATGGGAAAGCTCCAATATCAGGATACCACATACCCATCTCTAACCTCATTCCATGACCCCAAACTCCCACCCTTAGGTTTTGCACATGTTAAACAGTTTGGTAGGCTTATTCTAGGAGAAAGCAGAACACATCGTTCATTAGCACTCAGAGACATGGTACTAGATTTCTCTACTTCCTTGGACATGGTGAAGCAAGGGGAATATTAGAACATTCCCTTCCTCATTCAAATAATTCTAAATTCAAAGCATGGAGAATTCTCAAGAGTATCACGAAGGGCAAGTCTCTTCTCAATGGAAATGGAATTCCTGTGAACTGACAATTTGGCCTTAGGTGATTTTGTGTGGTTCAATGAATGAGTCAAGAATGGGTTGTGAAATCTACCAACAATAATAGTAGCACTGTCCTAAGGCTGGAGTTGTGCAGATTTGAAAATGCAAATTAGGATAGCACAGTCAAGAACACGACTGTGTGATTTTACTAAACACTACGTGATTTGCCCATATGAACCTATGCTGCATTCAGTTTCCATACACACACATTATCCTTTTGACCTGCAAGAATCAGATTAGAGAAAAGGAAAAAGTATGCACAGACACTCCAGAGATAGGTGTTTTAAAATAATTTTAATTATTAAAATAATTTTAATAATTTAAAATAAATTTAATTATTTATTTATTGCTTAAACATTTACATGGTCTCAGCCAAGAACAATGGTAGGACACAGAATTCTGGACAGGCAGTTATAGCAAGAAAGTGCAGGCCAGATAAGGAATGTAATATATCTGATGTCTAAGAAGAAATGGCCACACTGTTTGCAAGGACTTCTTGCATTATCATTTTATGATATTGCCATGCATGGAAATCAGAACAAACAAACCAAAAGAGAGAAATGGGGGTGATGATTCAACTAAATCGTTTATTTTCTTCTGTTGGAAAACAAAGCATTATTTCTTCCTGGATTATTAGCTGTGTATATCTAGTCCAAGTCATGTTCTAACAATTACTTTGTAATTCGAAACACACATATCTGCATAAGTTATTGCCAAAGTGCCTAGGTATTTTACTAGCATTACTAATTGGTACATGGCAGGGGAAGCACTGCCGGTAGGCAAGAGGCTTCACAGCATTTGAGCCAAAGTGGTAAAAGGAGGCTGTGACTACGTATGGTGAGGCAAAGACTTGGTCCTGGACACTTGGGGTCTCAAAACACTTATCTTCACATTGCAGTCCACTACACAAGCCCAAAGCCATTATTGCTTCTGGCCAAGTTCCCTCATTTGAGTCCTATCATTCTACAAAACACAAAAAAGAAACTCCAGATAAATACTTTACATATTGCTAACTCTATTCATATTATAAAATACACATCCTGTTCCTTTAGTTGACTTCAAAAAAACTACATCTCATTACCCTCTCACCTAAAAATCACCAAGGTCCAACAATATTAAGCCAGTTTGCATAAGACTTTACCTTGGTATTAATACAACCAATGTTCATTTATGAAAAACTTAACAGTTAGGTTGGACTGCCTAAGCTCCCATGTGGTATACTAATTTATGCTTTCCAGGCATGGGCTACATATGACTAGGTCCTATCCCAAAAGCAAAATGAAAATAAACAACTTACCTGGTGTAAGAGTTTGCAGAAATTTCTCTAAGTCTTGAACCAACTGGTCAATATTAAGGCAGATTGACATAAAGACATTTTCAAGCAAGGTGAGAGGTCCAGGACAACCCCATTACTGTTGCTGGAATAAAAGCTGAGTTTCCATCAGGGAGCAATGGTAATTCCTCAGCAATAAATACCAAGGTACTATCATAGCGCAGGTTCCATGAACTTACTGAGTGGTGGCACCTCTGTACCTGGGACCTAGTTTTAGTAACTTGTCAAAGGAGCCAGTAGCTAAATGAGCAGGAGAGAGCTTTTCTCCTTTTGGCAAAGGGTGTGGTCCTTCCACGCACACAGTGAAACCCTTAAGCAGGAAAACCTGGCATTCTGTGGGTAATGACATCCCTACTATGATTCCTCCATTTAAGCCTATGATTGAAATCTGCTAACAAGGTCAGACAACACATCCCCAAAATGAGATTCGACTTTAGCATTCATGAAGCTAAATTTCCACAAGCACTGTTTGCAGGCTGATATTTTTAAATGGATCTGTAAAAAAAAAAATAATTCACTCCAATAAAATGATGATACCAGGGTTTGATGGAGGGATATATTCTATTTTCTTTCACCTATGCCTTCCTGCTGGAGTGGAATTGTACTTTCCCAAGAGACTCCCGGCAGACTTGGATTTACTTGCTCTGGCACTAAGATGGCACTGGAAGTGACCTATGTGTCCAGGTAGAAGCTAAAGAAGTAACTTGTGGGTCACTTTTGCCTTTGCCATGGCGAACATCAAATATTAAAAGAAAGACTCATCCAATACTGTGGGTCCTGTACAGAGCATGATGTGGAGCAGAGCCTACATTGGACATGGACTATAATTAAAAAATAAGCTTCAGTTGTCATAAACTGCAAAGACTGGGGTGGGGGAGAAAGTTGTTACCACTGAACAATCTAGCCTTCTCCAGGAGAAACAGATGGCAACCTGGAAGAAAACACTGTATAGCTGAAACTGCCTCTGTTCACATTGCTTTTATAAGTTAGTCAACCTAAGTGATTAAACTGTTTCTCTGTTTCTTCGATGTGGAGCATCTCTCCCCAACAGGTGACTGGAAGAGAGCTTATCCTGCCCCATGCATTAGAACTACTCATAATCAGTTGACAAATTGTGATTTGCCTTATACAGTGTGATTCAAACTTGATGGTTCAAATTCTTTCCTTCATTGCTGAAGGAGCTATCAAATTCAAGGTAGCTAAATGAACTGAAAACTGGTCTACCAATATGTGGTCACCCCAAAAACACACAGATAAGAACACCAAGTCATGTAGATAATGAAATTGAACTGCATGATTGACATAGGTTGTGCTAGAGGTCAGGCGATTCGTAGCCACCTAGGGCATTGATGAATGTTCTCTCTCTCCACTGGATATTTATCTGGTTGTTATTTCATAAACTTTCCTCCTAAATAAAGTCACCCAAATTGGCCTTTCATTTCTTGCAGCATGGTACATTTGGTCTGGGCTTCAAAGCAGATCTCAATATGGAACAAACTTTGATTGTTCTTATTTATTAAATACTTCTCTGCTCTCTGCCCCACTCAAAGCTCCACTGCTATGAAGATCTTCCCACTGGCCCCTGGAAAGGCAGCTTCAGGGTCTCTGTGTTCACATCTTTAGAACTTGTCTAAATTGGGAGGAAGGAGCTCTGAGTGGCTGTATCCCAGGGAGAATAATCATGGCAAAAGAAAACTAGAAAGAGCAGTAAATGTGGGCAAGAAGCCATTATGTACGCCATCTCCTAAAAAACATCAGACAACTTTAATGATTTCCTTGTGATTTTTCAGGGAAAAATGATACATTGGAAAGTGGTATGATAGGAAAAAGCAACAAGTCAATGCCATAAAGACTTTCTTAGTTTGTCTATAGGCGTAAAGAGTTAAAGTTACCCCAGATGTGGAAAGACAACAGATGGATGCATTCTGATGACTTATAATGCTGGATAATAAAATGACCTAAGACTCTATTTAGAGAAATGGAACAGCTACTCTCGGGCTGTTTACAGAGTTAGAAAGATCACGATAAGCAAATGTAGGCAGTTCAAAGGAATGATTAAAAAAGAGAGACAAGTGGATAAATAATGATCTGATGCTGTTGCGAAAATGTAGTGTAACGCTTGCATCGTTAATATAAACACAGATGACCTTTGCATTTGCTCAGCTTTCGTCTTCGAGGCAGGAAATGGCAACTGATCTTTATCGGGAAAGTAGTCTTCCCCTTGCTTCTGCTGGGCTGACATTATGGTGTAAGCCAGAGCAGAGCAATGTCACTATCTTTTCTGAGCACATGCTGAAAGCCTGATAGGCAGTTGAAAGAGAATCTTATCCTGGGCATATGCTCTGTGTGTCGCAGAGACAGTAGGGGCAGCATTAGCAGGAAGGCAGAGTGTGTAGGGCATGGAGTCAAGATTGGGGGTGGTGATCTGAGAGACAAAGGGCCCATGACTACATTTTCCATGTATGTATTCATAGATTCATCATCTTCACAAACTTAAACATCCTCTACAGTAATGTTTACCACTTAACAAACAAATAAACAAGCCTATGAGCAATTGTTTTATATATTAGGGTCCTATATTCTACACATACTATAAACTAACATACTCACAAATAATTGTTTATGAATTACACAATATTTACGTCAGAAAAGTCTCAAATATCTGAACTATTTTTCTCTATTTCCAGTAAAAGTGGATTTGGGTCTTTTTTTTTCTTTTTCTTTTACAGTGTAAACATAAGCATATGCATATTCATCAAATTTTAAAAATCCATTCATTGGTACAGGTCAGTTGATTCATAGCAACCTAGGGCATTGATGAATGTTCTCTCTTCTCTCTCCATGGGATATTTATCTAGTTGTTATTTCATAAACTTTACCCTAAATAAAGTCATGTAAACTGACCTTTCATTTCTTGAAGCATGGTACATTTGGTCTAGGGTCCAAAGTAGATCTCAATATAGAACAAATTCTGATTGTTTTTATTTATTAGATAATTCTTACCTCACATAAGACTTGTGGCAATCATCTTTATATGGAGAACAAGAATTCTGTTTCTCTGGACCTCTGCCAGGATGGTTATCAATGGGTTCTACCCAACTCTAACCTGGCCAGAAAAACTGTTTCTTGTGGAAAGACCCGCAGTTCCATTTTTTAGCTACCCACCCTGTCTTTGAGTATGTACTCAATGGTGGTACCATGGATGCTTCCCTTCCTATTCCAAATGCATTCACATATACTTTTCCTTACGCCTTTAACCCCTCTTTTAGATGCCTTTAAGCAGTAGAATCTTTACATGATACCACCCACTACCTATTCAATCAAAAATAGTGCTACTATGAGCTCAACCACAAGTTGATCAAGTTTTCTGTTAAAAAAATGGCTTTGTATGTAGTACATAGTTTTGGCTTTGTGGGACATATGGGTTCTGGGTCTCTGTAGCAATTAAATAATTCTGCTGTGGTAGCATGAAAGCAGTCATAGATGTAGACAAATAGGTGTGTTCTAATAAAACTTTGTTGACAAACACAGAAAGGGGAAGGTGGTTTTGGCCTGTGGGCAGGAATTTGCTGACCCCTGATATAAATCGAACTGACACCCATGACCATTACAAAATAGAGTCTCATCCTGATGAAGTCACACTTACAGATGGCCTTCACATATTACTCTAGACTTACTTAGGGGATGTAAAAATTAAAATATGGAGAGATAATTACTGCTTTCTAAATAGGATTCTACTATAGCTATTAAGGAAATTGACACCATTCCAACTTTTCCTGACCAAGGGCACTTTTCTATGGATACTTACATTTCGATACAAATGCCACCCAAACAGATCCATATTTAGAGCCTTTCTTTCATTCTTTGCAGCTTAGATAGAATAATTTCATTTAACCTTCTCCACAGTCAGTGGCAACTGCCTTGCCAAGATAGGAAAATGATAGTTATATGCAGTAAATCATAGAACTATAAAGCTGTAGAGTTCTCACACTTACAGGTAGTCAATTTTTGACAAAGATCCCCAAATCATACACTGGAGAAAAGACAGCCTTTCAACAAATGGTACTGGAGAAAGTGGTTATCCATTTGTAGAAGAATGGAATTAAACTAGAGCCTCTTATCCTGCATGAGAGAACTCAGGATGGATCAACGACATAGAAATTAGAACAGAGACTTTTCAATTACTAGAAGAGGGCATAGGACCAACTCTCCAACATATAGGCACTGGTAGAGACTTCCTCAATAAGACCCCCAAAACTCAGGAAATTAAAACAGAAGTTAATAAATGGGATGGCATTAAACTAAAAAGCTTCTGTGCAGCAAAGGAAACCATCTAAAGAGAGAGTCTATGGAATCGGAGAAGATCTTTGCCAACTATCCCTCTGATAGACACTAATATCTAGAATATACAAAGAATTTATAAAATAACACAAAAAACCCCAATCCAAAAATGGGAAACTGAACTGAATAGACACTTATCAAAAGAAGAAATATGAATGGTCAATAAATATATGAAAAAGTATGCAACATCATTAGCAATCAGGGAAATGCCAATCAAAATGACACTGAGAGTTCCTCTAAGTCCAATTAGAGTGGCAATCATCAAGAATTCAAACAACAATAAATGCTGGCAAGGATGTGGGAAATAGTAACCCTTATAGACTATTGGTGGGATTGCAAATCAGTACAGTGCTATGAAGATCAGTGTGGAGGTTCCTAAGAAGACTGGGAATGGAACTACCTATGACCCACCTATACTACTCCTGGGATCTTTCCAAAGGAATTAAAGTACAAATATTATGGTGATACATGCATATCCATGTTTATAGCAGGACAATTCACAACAGTAAAATTATGGAACCATGCTAGTATCTATCAACAGTTGAATGGATTATGAAGCTCTGTTATAGGCACACAATGGAATTTTATTCAGCCATAAAGAAGAAGAAAATTATGTCATTTTCAGGAAAATGGATGAAACTAGAGAATATTATGCCAAGTGAGATTAGACAGTCTCAGAAAGTGAAGGATTGTATATTTTCTCTCATATGTGGAAGCTAGAGAGATATTGGGAAACAAAAGGAACTTCAGATAAGGGAGGAGAGATTCTAGTGGAATGTTGGAGGGGGATTGGGGAGAGAGTGGGGAAGGAGACTTGATGAAGGAAACAAAATAATGCTATGTACACATATGAAATTATCAATACCAGTTTCAATGACATGTACAGGGAAGGGGAGCGAGGAAGGTGGGATGTGGAGGGAAACACACCAAGTGCTGTGTGCATGTATGTTTCTATCACTCTGAACCTCATTATGATATATAATTACCATTTGCCAATAAAAATATATTTTAAAAAATAATAGCCACTTTTTAAATGAGCATTTACAATGTACCAAATATTGTGCAAGGGACAATCATATATTACCTTATTTATCTTTTGCTGCATCTTATAGATGAGGAAACTAAGGCTCAGGTACATGAATTGATTATCTAAGATTCTATAGTAAGAGACAGATCTGGGACTTAAACCGGGTCTCCTGACTTACTCGAACATGCTTTCTTTGTGTGTGCCAAAATGATAAAGCTTCACACTTTCCTCTTTATGTACCAGATTTTCCTGATTCCTAATCCACAAAATTGATATCAGTGCTTCTGATATAATTGAACTCTAAGAAGAGTGCCCTTAATTAACATTCAAGGTAATTATATTTTGGGAAGCCATAGTAAAGGGTGTTGAGACAAGGTTCCTGCATGTGTGTGACAGATGCTAATGATGATCCAGTGCCTCAAGGCTGGCATGGTACTTCTTAGCTCTGGAGGCCCTGAGAAAATACTTTCAGGAGCTGTTTCCTATTCACACTGGTCCTGAAATGTAGTTCTTGCAATGCTACTGTGGATGCTGTAAGTGGAAAAATGAGGGTAGAACAAAGAACACATAATTTGAGGAATAGACTGGAGAAGACAGGGCTCATTCTCAGACACAAGCAGAATTTGAGAAATCTAAAGTAGGGCATATGGATGTATTATCCAGACCCAACAAAACAAGGCAGCCATGAATACCAGGCTACCACCCTGGATGGTTATCCTCTAGAGAGTTATTTAAAAAAGGGCTTAGGAACTAGGCATGAGACATGAACTTCCAGATGAATTCCAAACACCATGTTTCTAAATGTTGGCTCAAGAGAACTTTCTCATTCCTCATTATTCTACTGTCTGCAAGGAATTTGAGGCAAATATATCATGGCAGGGTTCCAAACAGATCTGTTAACAACTGGTCAGAAAACTTTGGGTAGATGAACTTGCCTGAAGGTAACTCATAGTAAACCAGCCACAGGTGTCTTCATAGGAAACTACACCCAAAGCATACATTTGAGAAAAATTGTGTGTGTGTGTTCAGGGATTGGCCTCTGGTACATGTAGAAGAGGAGAAAGTCCTGACTTTTCTATTCAGATAATGCTGACCCTATCTCTTTGAATTAGTTGAATCCCTGCCCAAACATGTGTTTGCTCTCATGCAGACCAGACCTTGTAAATCTTGGCATAATCTGACAGTGAAAGAAAGAAATATGCTGCCTGGTGTGTGGCTGTGTAATAAAGATGAAATGCTTCTGATGAAGTGTGAGGTCTTCTCAATTACCGGTCCTGGAGACAATAACCTTTCAAACACATTGAGACTGTAAAAAAGATTATTGCTGAAGGCAAGGTGATTAATGGGTCCCCGTGAATCCACTGCCACAGGCCACTCCATGGAGCAATCTCAGTTGCAGAGGGCTGTTTCCATGATGCTTCTCTTGAGCCCAGTCTTTGGGCCAGAACAGTCTCCCTATATGGAGAGTGCAGCTAACACCTGCAGCTATCACCTAGGGTATCTCCAAAGGACTTCCAAAGGGCTTCCCAGGTGATCTAGCATGTTGGGAGTGTAAATGAGAGAGTAATTTAAACCATGTGAAAGATTGGCTTCTTCTTCAAAAGTACAGAAAAACCTTGAAATATCATAGTTAGTTATTAAACAGATTCAAACAGTGTTCTGTGAGTTAAACCAGGTCCCCTGACACATAACAACTGCATTCACTTATAGTCTGATACGACATGGTTAGAATGGAACATAAAAACCATTACACATTCCATTCCCCTATCGGTTTGGCAAAGATCACAAACATTGACAATACCCATTGTTGGCAAGGTTGGGGGGAAGTGGTGCTTCCCTACACTGTGGGTAGAAAGTGATCTTGTACAACCCTTCTTGTGGGTAGATTGGCAATACTTTTCAAGATACAAAATCTCTAAATCTTTTGTTGCAACAATTCCATTTCCAGGGATTTATCCCAGAGAGAAAATGGGTCAAAAGCTCAAAGATAAACAGGTGATACTCACTGTTATGCTACCAGATGCCTTTACATACCTTCAGAACACGTTATGTGGGGTACAACACTTGTCCCCAGATCAAAACAGAACTATCTAAATCCTTTACCAAAGACCCCAGAGATTCATCACAGCATTGTTAGCAGAGCAAAAATGTTGTCAACACTCTGTGTCCATCAACAGGACTTTGGTTAAATGGATTCATGAATAGTATATACCCAACAGCCAAGTGTGGTGGCACATGCTTGTAATCCTAGTACTTGGGAGGCTGAGACAGGAGGATCACAGGTTTGCGGCCAGGCTCAGCTACTTTGTGAGGCCCTCTGCAACTTAGTGAGACCCTGTTTCAAAATAAATAACAAAAAATAGGGCTAGGTATGTAGCTCAGAGGTAGAATTCCCCTGGGTTCAATCTCCAGTACCACCAAAAAAAAAAAAATAGTATATACATACCCACAAAATATTTTGCAGATAAAAATTATATTGATATCTATACTTACTGATATGGGAAACTATCACTGACATTGTTATTTGTGAAGAGTAGGATAGGAAGGGAATAAAGAACAAATTATTAAACAACATGTTTCATAATGGTCTACTTTTTGCTCTATTTTTTATGTTTTGACTTTTCGATGTATTAATTTTTACTATCTGAAAAACAATAAAACAACACTGAATCAATATAGGTGCTTTTCCTCTCTCCTCCCACCTGCATTAAGGCTGTCCCACTGCATATATTAAATGATCTGCATTTTCCCAAGGAAAGTACCACCACACAGCACGGATGTACAGGAAGAAGCAAAGTTTTGGGTCTGTGGCCTATTGGTACTCACTGCATTAGCTGTTCTAAAGATAGAGGAATCAATAATGCGGCTCTAATAGCTTGTTAATCATCACACTGAATTGAAGGTCCACTTTCATGCAACGATCTTGGAACGGTAATAGCCCTGAGCTCCACATTGCTTTTTTTTCTGAGGGTTTTATTAACATGACCTCACTCATCATGTGGCATGCCTGTGAGCTCTAGCTGCTGGCAATTATCTCCCACTTTAAAGATAGAGGCTCCAGGTGGATAAAGGGGCAAACTCTGGCCAGAAGCTACAAATGGTACACCAGAAGTCAAACCTTGAGTTTTCTGTATTTGGCCACTGCTCAGTGATCAATACTATGCCTTTGCTGATTTATTGATTTGAGATCCAATTTTTTTTAACATCTTACATTTGGTTCTTTTCCTCTTTCTCAACTCTGGGGTCTTTGGTAAAGGAATTAGACAGGTTTGAGTTGATTTGGGGACAACTGTTGTGTCCCACATATTATGTTCAGAAGGTAAGTGAAGGCATTTGGTAGTGTATCAGTGAGTATCAGAAAGCCTTACTTGGGCTCAAACCTGACAAATTCCTAGATGGACAGTAATTCTATTTGGACTTGGAAAAAAGAAAAGAGAGATGAGTGCAGTCAACCATCATTAAGTGGTAGAAACTAGGGATGGAAGATGCATCCAAAGAGCTTTTTGATGTTGATCCCATGGCCTGAGATTCTCACGATTCTCCTTTAGCAATTCTGGGCAAGCCATTTGAAAAAGGCCAGTAGAAGTGCTGAATCTTAAAGAGGAAATACAAAAATGGAAGTTTGGGGAGTTTTTGTTTCTCTTTTGAAACATCAAAATAAAATGTTGTACCAAGAGAACAACAACAACAATAGCAAAAATCCCCTTCCTTGAGAGGAAGCTGAGCTACAAGTATCCATGAAACCACAGAGAAGCATGCCCCCCACTGAGAGCTGCATGCTCTTGCCTCCCAGCAGGGTCACACCGTGCTGCATGTGCTGCGTGTGTACAGCCTGTCCTGCTGGGTGGACATAAACACAGAGAACATGAGTGGTTATGTGGATTCTTAATTCTGATCCAGGAAGGAAGTGAGGAAGGAAAAGAGGTAGGGAGGGAAGAAGAGAGGGAGGGAGGTGAGAGGCAATTATCAAGATTGTATTAGGGTCTGACACAATGCTTAGCACTTTATGTCATTAGGTCATTTAATAAAACAACACTCAAAATATGGATTATATACTTTTCCAGATTATGGATATGAGGCTTAAAGTGAATAACTATCCAATGGTTACATGCTGGTGTTGGTGAGGGAATCATGATTTGTACCTCACAGGCTGATTCCAGAGTCCTCACCATGAGGCCATGCTGACATTTTATCAAATTACTCATAAAAGTGTCCAGAGTATGTGGTCATCCTGATCTTTATCCTGTTAGGGACTAAGTGTATTTTCTCTGCTTCAGAGCTGGGTATATAGCAATCTGCAGAGATGAAGTGAAATAATGAGGTTTGTGTACAAAAGGGCCCCTCAAGAATTCCCTTGTTAACATGTAGGTGACCATCCAGTTTTCAACAGAGTGAACAGTTTTAATCAATCAGATGCAAAAAGCATGAATTGTGATGTAGCAACTGAACTGAGCAAGGATGGCAGGGGAGGGGATGCAAAGAGAATCAGAAAAAGAGAAGGGAGAGGAAAAAGGAATAAACATGGACACTTGGGTGAGTATGTAGGAGAAAGGTTAAGGTAGAGAATTTACAGCTATTTCCACAAACATTATATGATCTTAAGTATCCATGCTCATATATAATTTGTTTTCTTTTTCTCTACTATATAATAGGAATAGGTCTAACTCATTGCTCCCTTCATATAATAAGTGCAACAATTCAAATATAAAGAAAAGCAGGAAAATATGACTGAATAGAATAACAACTTCGAATAATGCAAATAAACACAAATTTCTTATAATTTGAACATTTTTGCAAACTCTTTCTCTTCACATTCCCTTTTATAAGTCAAATCTGCCTTCTGTAAGGATATCTCCCTGTAGAAATACACAGCAGAAAACAGATGCAACAAAGTAGACTTTCGTTAAAAAGTTTCCTTCAAGTAAATGCTTTAATTTGCAGAGGAACATTCAGTTGCTCTTGGCTCATCTGCTAAATGGCCTTGCTACTTTGCCACACAGGCCACTGCTTTCCAGCACAGCTAAAGAGGGATACTCAGCGGCTCAGCATGGTTTATTGTTGATCAGACTTGCACATCACTGTACAGGGGGCCAGAGAGCCAGTCTCTGCTCCAGGGTGAACAAGAGCACAGGTGTGGAACACACCAAGACTTTTCTTCTTGCTGTTTTTTTTCTCCTGCTATAACTGTCCTTTCCAAGAATAATGATGCCTATGATATCACATGGTTCAGGAAAGGGTGAAGAAAGGCATTATTTACAAGCCTGAAGATTCTAGAAGGTTTAAGTTTAGCTCAATTTGGACCCAGAGGGAGCTGTGGAACAGGCATGGAATATTATTGTTAGTAGAAGTCCTAATATGTCTTAATGGGTTTCTGGCCCTCACTACCTTGAGGGGTTCAGAGTTTCTCCACTAAATTAGTTTCAAAACACTTTCAAGTATTGGCATTTCTGCCTCATTTCACTGGTTCTTTGCTTGTATGTATTAGGGATACAGCTGATATGCCAAAAGAGCACAAGATCAATCTGTTCAGTTCGAGGCTGACTCAGCTGGTTCAGACCACCTCAATTCAAGTGGGGATAAGAAAAATTTTTCCTCGCTTGCTCCTTAGGGCACTGAATTTTCCAAATCTATCATCCTGTATCTTGCCATGTCTTACTATACTATAGTGTGAGTGAGAGAGAGAGAAAGTGTGTGTGTGTGTGTGTGTTTGTGTGTGT
>PVJS01042126.1:0-17646 GCA_004027185.1 Glis glis | reverse complement strand
CAAAGGGATTGAAACCAGAAAACTACAGTAATATATGCATACCCATGTTCATAGCAGCACAATTCACAGTGGCCAAATCATGGAACCAACCTAGGTGTCCATCAACAGATGAGTGGATTACAAAATTGTGGGAAATACACACAATGGAATTCTACTCAGCAATAAAGAAGAACAAAATAACATCATTTGCAAGAAAGTGTAAGGATCTGGAGAACATTATGTTAAGCGAGATCAGTCAATCACAAAAAAAGAAGGGACATATGTTTTCATTAATATGTATAACCTAAGTAGTAGTGGGGACACACAAGGGACTCTGGTTGATAATGGAGAACCCTCAGCGGAACAAGGGAAGTGGTACAAGGGAAGGGGGAGGGCAAGAAAGAAGTGAATTAATGGAATTACTATCAATATGTACATGTGAAAATATACCAACACCATTCTTGGTACCTCATATGGGTGGGGGGAGGCGGGGGGCACTAACGTGCATATATGTTAACATCAAATAGATATTCATTGCAATGTAAGACTCCAATGCACCAATAAAAGCACGTTAAAAAAATAAAAATAAAAAAAATAGGGCTGGGGGTACAGCTCGGAGGTAGAATGCCCTGGATTTAATCCCCAGTACCTCAAAAAAAAAAAAGCAGCACAGTTCTGTCATCCACAAACTTAAAGTATTTGCTATTCAAAGATTAAATATAATAAAGTACAGAAAGTGCTTAGCAATGCGGCAGAGTGCTCAATACAATATACACCTATCATTATTAGCATTGATTCCACTTAATTCTAGCACAAATTAAAGTAACTAGCAATATCCATTATATTAGACCGACTTATTGTAGAGAAAGATGTAATTTTCACTGTGCTCCCTGAAATACTCAAAATAGCTAAGTACCCTGTTACTGTTATCACAGAATTCCAAGTGTCTGTAACTCCACAGTGGCAAAACTGAACTAATCCTCTTTAAAGTATCTTCCAGTTTCAACATTCTCTGGTTCTATTTACATCACATCTAGGATTTCAGACTTTTTTGTTTGATCTCATGAAAGCTATAAATGTTCTCATTAGAAAAAGGCATGTGTTCCTGCCATATTTCCTGCCTGTGGGTGTTTTCAGAGCCACCTGAAACCCATTTAAAGTCTCAGGTTAAAACTTTCTAATAAATATGTCAACAGTTTAGAATTTACTTACAGCCAGTAGGGTGGGCAGGTAGGGCTGACAAGATCTATGGGGAAAAGGCAGAATTGAGGTTGACATAGGGAAAGTAAAAGATGCCACACTTCTAAATTAGTAAAAGCTGGAATGAACATTTTAGCACTAGTTTGGTGTGGCAGTAGAGAGTCTGTGACAGAATCCTATTAGAACAGCAAGAAATAGAAAAGATCTCAAGAGGGGACAACCATGAGGAGGTGAGCCTTGTTCTGCACAGACAAGTAAAATAAAAGAGAGTGCTATTGGACTAGGACCATAAAAGTACATTTTAAATGCATGTGAGGACACAGGAACGGGATCAACACTGAGAATATACCATAGGAGAGGTACAAGTAATTCAAACTTTGTACAAGTAATGTGAGGCCATTAGGCCAAAGAGAAATAACTGCTCCTTGACAAGTTGTGCATGCGCGCTCGTGTGTATGTGGTGCTGGGGATTGAACACAGGGACATTTTACCTCTGAGCTACTCCCCTATCCCTATTTTATTTTCCATTTGGAAACAGGGTCTAAGTTACTGAAGGCCTTGCTAAGTTGCTGAGTCTGACTTCAAACTTGCGATCCTCCTATTTCAGCCTTTCAAGTACTGGGATTGTAGGTGTGTGCCACCACACCTGTCTACGAGTTTTTGATGATGAAAAAATAATGATGATGATGAGTGGAGGTGTTTACAGAATCATTTTAACAGCAATAACAAGCTCAGTAAAAGGGGAAATACATGCATTGGTGCCAAGGTTACAGTTCCAAAAGGCAGTGTGTCCTAACAGATGTCATAACTCAAGGAGTTGGCAGTTTGAAGTATTGTACAGGTGGAAAGTTGATGTGGCTATGAAAACCTTTGCCAATCTCTCATGATTTTTGAGGATCTAAAGCAAACCTTAACAACTATCATTTTCTATAATACAGTGAGAAAAACTGAGATAGTTCACAGAATGAACCAAGTGATGTTAAGTATACATCTGAAAGGACAAAGACTTAAAGCTGAGAGCCTCTATCTTTACCAACACCAATCTCTGGGTATGTTTACCTAGAAATTCTGATGCAAAATTGAACTAAAAAAGTGGAGGCCATCGTATTAGATGAGCAAAACAGAGTCAACTAGATGTAGAAAAGGTGACCATGTGAGAATATAGTTAGATCTTTTCTATCAAAGGAATAGCTTGACTTGGACTCCATGTTGTAAAACTGCCATTGTGTAACTTTACGTGTGCTTGTATTTTTGTAAAGATAGCATTTCCTGGAAATTGTGAGTGACAACCCCTCCCCCGGCATCCCCTTCAGCCAATGGTGTAAAAATTGTGAGGTTATGTTCCCACCAATAGGAGCAAAGCACAGAAGCCCTGTGCTGGGCTGCTTTCAAATATGTGTCTTTTTTTTTTTTTTTTTGCGGTACTGGGGATTGAACCCAGGGGCGTTCTACCTCCGCGCTACATCCCCGGGCCTATTTTTTTTTTATACTTTATTTTGAAACCAGGTCTCACGAAGTTGCGGAGGGCCTCACTAGGTAGAGAGAGAGAGAGAGACAGGGAGAGAGAAAGAGAGAGAGAGAGAGAGCTGAGGCTGGCCGCAAACCCGGATCCTCCGGTCTCCGCCTCCCAAAGTACTGGGATTACAAGCGTGCGCCACCACGCCTGGCGTGTCTTTTTTTAAGATGCCATATAAATTTACTTCTGACAACCAGAGAAGAAAAACAATGATCTAGTTAAATATGTAAGTTTGGAATCAGATAGAAATGAACTCAAATGATTGTTTGGTATGGTACTTGTTTGCAAGGCACTTTATTTTCCAAGCTTTATTGTTCTTATCTATAAAATAAGTATGCAAATGCATATCTTTAAGGACTGTCATGAGCACTAAAAACATTGGGAAAAAAAGTGTACTGAAAATACCTGATGCATAGAAAATCCTTAGTATATGATTACTTTTATTCAATGTTCAGTATGTTCTAGGCACTTCTCATATGTATGTATTAGCTTAACCCTGACACCCACAATGTGAGGTATATATGATTACATACATACATACTACACACACACACACACACACACACACACACACACAAACATATATAATTAATTTTTTGCAGTGGTGAGGTTTATTTTATTTTGTTTTTAATATTTTGCTGGAGAATGAACATGGGACCTTACACATGATAAACACATGTTCTACCACTGAGCTATACCCCCAGCCCCAATTATATATAATTTAACAATTTTAGAAAAAGTAGAAGGGTATAGGAGATAATGGTTAAACAGTTAACATCACTATAATAATTTTATTACTTTATACTTTAGTTCTCCTAATAGCTCTTAAGATGAAGCAATTCTTTAGGGAGATGGGGCATAGTTTGTTTTGTGTCCTCCATAATCCATTGCCTAGCACCTTCTGTGGACTTAAGGGCATGTGTGGGTTAAAATGACTTCTTACAGAATGATACATTTGTAGTAGGAAAAAGTCTTAGTGGTCATGTAGTTTCTTTCTACTCACATAGACAACAGGATTTCAAAAAGAATGGAGATCTAAAGATCACATGCTAATTAGCTAAGAGTATAAACTACAATGCAGATCATCTGATTCAGTTTCTTAAGTATGTTTTTAGTTTTTGCTTTGTATAAAAGTCTGTTTGTTCCTGGAATGGGGGATAGGGGCCTTGAGGACTGTATAACTATGTCTGTAGAGTGACTACCACAGTTCTAGAACCATTGTCCCATGTCCTAGAATCCTGCTCTGTGGGCATGTACTTGGCAGAGGGTCCGTGCTTGGCAGCTGCTTCAGTAATTGTTCACTTTAAGACTAGCTTTTAAAGATAGTTCTTTTGATGTAAATGATAAAGATAATCACTTCCTGAAATTTAGTGCCCCAAATGTGCCTGCTGTATGAGGAGAGAGAATTGGGCCTTTGCCTAGTATAAATCTAACGTGCACTGGTCCAGGAATTTCTCAAGTAGAAGACTAAGTTGAATTTCAAACCTCTTCAAAGCTTGTGGAGAGGTGTGTGAGGAGGGTGAGGGGCATTAGGAGACGCATCAGGAAGGCTATATGTAACAGGATGTGGAAGCCAGTTGTGGTGGAGCTTGCTCGTAATCCCAATACTTGGGAGGCTGAGACTGGAAGATCCGGTTCACAGCCAGCCTCAGCTACTTAGTGAGGCCCTCCACAGCTTAGTGAGACCCTGTTTCAAAATAAAGAATAAGAAATAGGGCTGGGGGTGTAGCTCAGATGTAGAATGCCCCTGGATTCAATTCCCAGTACCACAAAAAAAAAAAAAAACAGAATGTGGATAAGGTTTATGATTGCCAAAGTTCTAGAAAAGAAATCATTTTATCTAGATTCCTGCATTTTTCTTCAATGCTCCCTTTTTGCTTACTTCTCTCATTTTCTTAGGAAATTTTCTGGTATCAGTGATTTCCACTCAATCCTTACTCATGTCAGTGGGACCGGGTTCCTCTGAAGTTGAGTAATCTTGGATTGGCGTCCTGATACAGCCTGCGAGATTTGGGGATGTTCCTCCACCCCTTGAGCCTCGCTTTGTGTTCCCAGTCGTCAAGGGGGAGAATTCTAGTGCCATCTCCTACCATTGTGAGGATTAAAGGAACAATTACACAAAAATGTTTCACAGAGTGCCTGCCATGGAGCAGGCTCTTATCGTGACTTTTCATTATTAGTACTCCTAGCAGGGCTAACATTTAATTTTTCTTAATTTCTAATTGTGTACTGTAAGATGTTGTCCTCCATTGAAGAGGCTTCATGTTGTGAAAGTAGGCTTAGGAGGCTTACTGGAATATAAGGGCCCTCTAAATTTATTCTTCGAGATTCCCCCATTCTCCCAAAATATACTGTTCATAGGGACATTCATGAAACTGACACAGAAATGATCATCATGTAAGTAAGTATGCTTGGGATACAAAATTATAGCATATGTGAAAACATTCATTTCATGACCGCTTGCAATTATAGGTGTCGTCTTTCCAGCTGCTGGTGATAGAGTGCCTGTGGCAAAGTGTGGCTTCTATTTGAACTGTGTGCTTGCATATTTATACTATTACATAAAGAATCCCTTAACCCACAAGTGGCTGAAAATGCCCCTTTCTTGGGCTCACAGAGCATTGTGGCCTTCTCTCTTATCACTGAGGCTGCTCTGTGGATAGGATGTGATGTACACTGGTCTCTCTTCCTCATCAGACAACTCCTGGGCATAAAGGGTATTTATTTTTCTTTCCTCAGCACCTATCATACATAGTGCATGCCCCCATGGTTTGCAACTAATATTTGATGAACTAGGACAGAATATCTAACCTATTATTTAGATGGTTTGGTGGAACACTTTCTGCATTTGTGAAAACAATTCACAATTGGATCTTACCATGGAAGGTGCCCATTATATCTTTCACTTACACATAAGAAAGTTTCACATTGTTCAGTGTGTTTGAAGAGGTACTGTTTAAATCCTAGTGGATTTAATGGCAGGTTAGGTGGCAGTAAGCCAAGCACAATTGAGAGGGCCGAGACAGGGAAGCAAACCTATAATCAGAGGAATTTGACAAGAGTCATTGGAAAACAAAGTTTGATGTCAGAAGCTGAGCTTGAGAATAATTATACCTCCTTAGGAGAGAATTGAGAGCAACAAGGGGATGATAAGGATTCATCTTTCCCCACGTCTGATTCTCATCTGGTTCAGGCATATTTATTTGAAAACATCTGTGCCCTTCAACAGACCATCAGTAACCTTAATCAAAGGTGGCACTACACCATCCAGGATAAAGAAAAACACAGTATTTAGGTAGCACTTACAGTACATACAGCATAATTATTGTCTTATCTCTGTAGTGTATTAAAACCAGTCCCCAATCCAAATCATTTTATATATGTGGGTATCCCTCGAATGAAGAGAGTTTGATACAATTGTAGAGTAGAGATTCATAAGAGATAGTATTGTGCAATGGTTAGGAGCATTAGATATGGAGTAATAAAGACCTTGGAGAAAATTCTAGCTTTCAATCTTCCTGGCCTTGGGCCAGTTACCTAAGCTCTCTAAGCTTTAGCCTTCCAACAGAGCTGTAGTGAGGATAAAATAATATGACCAGCTTACCACAGTGCCTGCCATCCATGTTTGATAAATGCTGGTAGCTACTATCATCATTGATAGCAGCAGCAGTAACACCACGATAATAGTAAAGGTAGTGGTGACACAGGAGCAGAGGCAGGAGCCATCTCCAGGGTGGGCGGAGGGTATGTTAGTTGCCTGGGGAGGAGGCAAGACTCTAAGATATAGGAAATTAAAAGGTCCTATAAATGAGGTGAGGTGCTCAAAGACAGCAAAGCACTAAAACTGCAGGCAGCAGGGAGGGGCGCATGCATAGTTCTTAGCTACCCATCCCAGTACCTGAGTAAGGGCTCAGGAAATTCAACGTGTGATCCCAAACTTATTAATGACATTGTAGCAACAGCATTTCCTTCCTCATTAGGTTGTAAAATAGTATTAAAATGAATTTTCACTTCCTAAAATTAATGATGAAATCTTGGCTCTTTTTAACACTTGAGAGGACAATATTTCTTCTTTTTTTTTTTTTGTGGTACCGGGGATTGAACCCAGGGGCGTTCAACCTCCGCGCTACACCCCTGGCCCTATTTTTTATACTTTGTTTTGAAACCGGGTCTCACGAAGTTGCGGAGGGCCTCACTAAGTAGAAAGAGAGAGAGAGAGAGAGAGAGAGAAAGAGCTGAGGCTGGCCGCGAACCCGGATCCTCCGGTCTCCGCCCCCCCAAGTACTGGGATTACAAGCATGCACCACCACGCCCGGCTGAGAGGACAATATTTCTGTTGGATAAAGAAGAAGCCTTTCATGTACATATCAAATCTTCTGTTATTGTATATTTCTTTCCCTGTTTTGTAGAAGCAGCAGCTCTGACTTGTCATGGACCAGGAGCTGCAGACTCAGACCCAGCTCCTGAGCAGGCCAACGGTGGAGTGAAGATGATGAGAGACATGGGCAAGTTGACACCCACCTAAAACACTTGCATGAATCGTTTCCAAGTCCAAAGAACAAAGGCACCCTTTAGTTGTTAGAAGTGCTCTGCACCTGATAATACTTGAAAAAAAATGTGACTCATTCATTGAATTCTAACTCTTATCAGATATGCATTATCTCGATTATATGTACTATCTCGATTAATCCTCTCAACCAACTCATGTTTATTAGGATGAGGTGAGCAAGCTCTTAAATTAAGCAGGTAGGGAATTCAGGGTTTAAAACCAACCTTGTCTGACTCCAGTATCTCTTCAGTCTCATGCTTTTGGCCTGGTGTTTGGGAATGCACTCTAAGCTTAGCACCCAAATAGCCTTAGACCAAAATGTTGTGGATGATGTGATATCGTCGAGGCTTAAAGTTCACCAGATAAGTGCAGCTGAATTTTTCACAAGTAGAAGAATCATCTACCAAAGGATTCCGAAGCTATTTCGATATTGTTGGAGTCTAGAGCCTAATGCTTGTGACTGTGTATTGACCTAGTGTTTGCAGATCAGGGGGTAGATGCACTGGTTTGCAGCCAGCCTTACAGTGGCAGCCCTTTCTGTCCCTCACATAGGTCAGCTCCCCTTCTAGTTGTCAGACGATTATAAATACCTGGGTCCTGCCTTGTTAATCACAACTCTTCTTTGTGGGGTTTCAGGGGAAATGTAAATAGGAAAATAATATAAATAAATAGGAAAATAATATAAACAAATAAGAAAAATATAAGTAGGTATGTTTGCAAAAAAAAAAAAGAGAAATGGATGGGCTCCATTTTGAGTGTGTTTACACATTTTTATGAAAACCTTAAGTACCCCACCTGCACCCTTAGCACTCACCATCTTAGCACATGTTGAAGACGTGCTCCTGTATGTACCCAGGATTCTCCCATCTTAGGGCTAATTTTTAGCTGGGCACGCTGGATGTGCTGGGTACATACTGCATTGGAAACAGCTCTCAGCTGAGGGGCATGGAAAGATAAATACACCAGCTTCTTCACTGTCCAGGTGGAAAAAATCTGGCCTAGACTATACTTTCTCCCAGAGTTCCCCAGCAAGTTGAGACTAGGTTGTCCACCATGGAAATCTGCTTGATAATTGTAGTAGGCAGAATAACAGCCCCTACAATGTCTATATCTTAATCCATGGAACCTGTGTACTTGTGTGAGAAAGAGACTTTGCATATGTAGTTAAGTTTATATATAAGATAGGAGAGTACCCTATGTTATCCAGGTGTACCCAATCTAATCACCTTTCTTCAGCTGGAGGTAGAAGTTGGACAAATTTGGCATGTGAGAAGGAGCTGATGCATCTTTGCTAGCTCTGAGATGTAAGGACCAATGTTCAAGGACTAGAAAAAGACCTCAGGAACCACAGGTATAGCTTCCACCTGATAGCTAGCAAGGAATGGGGACCTCAGTCTTAATAACTGCATGGTCCTGGATTCTGTCAACAAGCTGAATGAGCTTCTTCTCCAGGAGGAAGATTCTCACTCAGCTTGTAGATAAGATCCCAGACCCTCCAACACCTTGGTTTCAGTATTGTGAGACCCTCAACAAAGAACCAGCTCATCCACACCGTGCCTGGCAGCCTGCCCTACAGAAACTATGAGACTAGAAATGTGTGTGCTATTTAAAGCCACTAAGTTTGTGGTAATTTGTTATGACAGTAATAGGAAACTACCCAAATTAGGTCCATATTCGTAGTTTGCTGCCTTCCCTGACTCACCTTTTTACTCCCTGCTGATGCATCCTGGGCTCCCTTCTCAAATAAACCATTTGCACTTGGAAACAGGTCACCTGGGAACCACACTCCTCAGTTCTCCAACTGCAGGCCTCCTGCATCTGCCATAGAGTTTCAGCTGATCATGCTCGGCCCTTGGGAGTTTGTGACCAATGACCAGGTTCAGTGGAGAGCTCAGCCCAACCCTTCTGCCCAACTCCTCACTGCTCTGCAGGTGATCTTTGTGCTGGCGTCCCACTGAGCTGTCTGAGGGTCTTTAGAATTGCATCATAGCTTGAGACTGTTTTAGCCATCATCCTTCCTTTCCCTTCTCTCTTCTCTTATATTGGGCTATCTGAAGGTTTTTGTTGTATATTCCTGCCCCCCTTTATCTTTCATATGTTTTCCTCCTGATAAATCTCTTGCATTTTTAATTCTGTCTTGATATTTGCTTCCCCAAAGACCAAATGGACACATCAACCTAATAACATGCTAAGCCTGGTCTGAGAAGGTGGAACTTGCCTAGACTAACTTACACATTGAAATGAAATCAGATATGTAAGAGAAGCAGGGGAGAGTGGCTGTATGCCTATTAAGGCACAGTAATGCCATCTATTAAGAACTGTGGCCTAATAAATGTTGCAGAATGCACTAGTTCCATAGGATGGTAGGAAGGGATGAGCTGTGGATAATGGCACCCAGCTGGGGATCAAGAAACAACATGAAAATCCTCCACCTTTCTTGTCTGTTTCTTCAGAGGCTTGACTTCCTACATATTTAGGCGGTGATATTATGTGAGGCTGCAAAAAAACTTAGAGTTCACAAAAAATTGAAGGAAGCTGTAGCAGAATGATGTTGTGTTCTACAGAGTCCACATAGAAATAACACATGGCTGGCCAAGAAATTCTTCCTAGAAAACTATCCATGCAGTCCTATTTCTTGTAGGGGGCAGGAGATTTAGCAGAAGATCATATGCAAAGGGCAAGGCTGAGCCAGAAGCTGATACTGCAAAAGCCAAAGTCTCAAGCCAAGCAAACATAAATCTAGACATGAGAATTTAAGTTTCAAAGGCACTGTACTATTCGGAAGCTAGTTATATTGTATGCATCAAGGATGGTAATAAAATTTTTATTATAGCAAAATAAGCAGCTGCCTTAATTAAAAATAGAGAAATTTTAATTTCAGTTATAACCTAAGAGTGATTTAAAGGAATTATTTATGGTGTATCTAGGTATAGATGTATCCACTGATGGGGTGTTGATTTTACCAAGTTGGGCAAATATTATTCTTAATAGCCTTCATCCTAAGAATGATATATAAGGAAACTCAAATACAGAACAGGTACTATCCCATTCAAAGTCCTTGTCCCATTCAAAGTCCTTGTGTTCAATGGGTTTATACTCAAACCATTCTCTGGAAAGCAATGAAAATTGCAGTATTTGCTGAGGGAATTACTATTTGTAAAATTCCCTTACACAACAGAAGTCAAGTTTGAAAATGTCAAACTCTTGAGTTATATTCCAGGTTATTTAATCTCCAAAATTACTCACCATTGAAAATTGTTAAGTCAACAAAACCTGCCCCTTCTACTTGTTTCATGTAGGTAATTACTATGTGTTGTCTCCCCTCAAGGTCAGAATCTATGCCATTGACCTCTGTGTCTCCCAACTAGTATGTCCCCTATACTGCTGTGCATAGGACAGGACACAGGGGCTGCTGATTGATGAGCCTTCATAGCATGTGAGTGAGTGAATATTAAAGTATTTTGTTGGGGCTCAAAGACAGAAGACAGAACACTTGACATCAGTCACATTGCAACATACCCAGTAGAATTCATACTAGGTGCATGAGTCAGTGTCTTCAAAATGAAGTTACTTCCTTGACATCAATTCTTAATGTAGTAATTGCATTTGGAGATGCTCCTTGTATATAGCACTGGGGGTGTAGTATATGGCCAAGACAGTATAGCCTAGTAGTTAGTCCTATGACCTTTAATTTATATTTGGCTTCTTTTTTTATTTGGTTCCAATACTTATTAGCTGTGGGACCTTGGGCCAATTTCTTAACGTTGCTAAAACTCAATTTTATTATCTGTAAAATAGAAAAAGTAGTAGACCCAATTCATAAGCTATTTCAAGAATAAATAAGTTTATTATTAATAATTATACAAAATATAAAATTCTTAGTGGTACCTGATGCATTAGAGCCCGATAAATGCTAGATTGAAACTGTAGTACTCAGTAATGTCTTAGAATTGAAAGAGAATGCCTAATGCCCTGCCTAGCAGAGAGGAGTACTGAGTAAATGTTGTCTATATCAATTAGGATGGACTAAAGTGATTTTGCAAACTGACTCAACATGTAATGGCTTAAGTGCAATTCAAGTTTATTTTTCACTTACAAAACAGGGCAAGGTGGATGCTCCAACTCAGCAAAGGGGATTCTAGTTCACACAATTATTCAAGGACTTGAGGTAAAAATGGTAGTGCCATCTTCAGCTTGTGATGTGCTGGGTGGCACCGTCCTTATCAGCTGGCATGGTGTGCGGTAAAGAGCCTGAGGGCACCTCCCTGGGAGGTTTTTTGTGGGCCAGGTCTGAGAGTGACACAGTACTTCCCTTCACATCCTTTAGAGAGAATTTAGTTATGTGGTTAGACTCAACTGCAATAGAGTTTGGGAAATGTAAGTGAATTGGAGGATGGATTTTGGTAGAGAGCTAGTGGTCTACACTGACTACTTTTTCTCAGACAACAAGCCCAATACTGATTCACTTATCAGATTAAACTTTTTCTCTAATTTTTAAAACTTTAAAACTTTAGCAAGTTAGAGTCAAAATATTCTTATAAATCTATAGGTAGAGCTGTATAGATCATGTAGTGTTTTTAATTTAATTTTATTTCATAAATACTAGAAAATCCTAATAGGAAGCAGTCATAGAAGCATACATATCAGACACCATAACATCACAAGTGTATTCAGACATTTATTAAAGCAACTACTATTTACTGAATATTTAGTTTTCTCCAGGAATTGTATATTTCAGTAGAGGATACAACGAAAGAGATCTAGGGCTCAGAGAGCTTGCAGTATGGTATTGACTTGGTGATATGTCCATCACAAGTTATTATAGAGTTAGCAAGTGGAAGTACTATAGAAGAAGAGCAAGTAAAGTGTTAGAAACAGGAAGAACCCAGCTTCAATTAGGCCAGAGCTGTCCTTCTGTTTCTTTGGCACTCTGGAGCCTTCTAAATGGAGTCTGCTATGTCAAGCTTTCAATTTCTCTTCCGCTGTTGTGGATGTCATGAAATGTGGCTCCTCTTCTCCCTCAACATTCACATATAATTTTTAATGTTTTAATTCCAAGAGGGAAGACTTTTAAGAGAAAATTTCTTAAACCATAATTAAAGTTTGATATCTTTGGGGGTTTTCTTGGAAATCACTTCTAAACAAGTCATCAGAATGGCAAAACCAAGTTATATATCAGTCTTTAAAGTCCTATATTTCATGCTTTATTTTTTGCATTAGAGAGATTATGAAATTCTATTTATATAATAATTTACAGCCAGGCATGGTGGTGCACGCTTGTAATCCCAGTACTTTGGGAGGCGGAGACCAGAGGATCCGGGTTTGCGGCCAGCCTCAGCTCTCTCGCTCTCTCTCCCTCTCTCTCTCTCTCTCTCTCTCTCTCTCTCCTTAGTGAGGCCCTCCGCAACTTCGTGAGACCCGGTTTCAAAATAAAGTATAAAAAAATAGGGCTGGGGGCGTAGCACGGAGGTAGAACGCCCCTCCGTTCAATCCCCGGTACCGCAAAAAAAAAAAAAAATTTACTTTTCAAAATATTCTGGTTAGAAGGTTTTGAAAATATCTATTCCACCAGTGACTATTTAAAGATAGAGCTGGAAATAAAGATAATTTTAAAATTAATTAAAAGGATATCTCATTAAATCCCTTTTAAAAACTAAGGGCAAAATAATTTCCTTTTTCTAAAAGTGAAACATAAGCATGCTTTGATTATAATTATGCTGCTACTGATTATTAAAAGAAGATATAACTAGACCCAAAATTAAACTTTCTGGAAAATATCATTTCCTATTTCAAATAAAAAGAAGTTTGAACACATTGTCTCTGTTCCTTTTTGTAAGATGTTTCTATCCTGAACTTCTTTAGGCACAGAATGTGTGTTTTCTGCTTTGAACAAGTGGGGGCTGGCTTTCTAGATTTTGTGGGTGCATCAGCTGCTCTTTGAAGGTCCCATCTAGTATACCACAGCGCTGCACAATTTTCCATGTCATCTCATTTCCCTTTTCTCAGTTACAGGCAATAATGCAATGTACAGCATTAGACATTGAGCTTTTTCTTCTTTTGAAATATTTCCTTCCATTTTCTCATGATAAAAGGATGCTTTCAAACGAGCATATAGATTGTATCACATGGTTGAAACACAATCAAAATAGGCCAGCCTCTCAGCATTTTTCCTGACAACACGCCATCTCCATTCCTGCTCTTAAGTAGGTTGCAGCACCTACGTGTGAGAACACAGAAAGCCTGGTAGATGCTCTTTGCCAAGCACGCTCCAGCAGGCAAGTCCCGTCCTCTTCCTGCATCTTAGTTCCTGTTTCTCAGCTGGATCTTCTCAGGTCTAACTGTAGTTCCCTTCACAGGGTCAACTCCTAGATTGACACAAATAATTATCCCACTTCCCAAATCTATTTCAGTTAGTCCACGCTCTTATCCCTCAAACTCCCTTACTTTATTAATCCTTTTCCGCCATTTCTCCAAGTTCATCGAGACTTACCACTTTCTCACTATTCAGGTCACCATTATCTATCTTAGCCAGTGTCAATGCTTGTATCTCATTTTCTGGGTCTTTCTGGTGTAACTTGATCCATGTTCTCAGTTTTTGAAATGATTTCTTCTCTAGGCTTCTGGGCCATGTTTCTGGACTTTCCTCAGTCTCACCTGCCCCTTCCTCTCAATCTCCCTTGCTGATTCATTCTTCCCTGTCTAGTCTATCTCACCTCTAAAGCTGGGGATTCTCAGGATACAGTCCTTGGGTCTCTTCTTTCCTCTATCCACCTTCCCTTTGCTATTTCCATGTAGTTCCACAGCTGAACAAACCCACAGACAGAGCCCTCTGTCCCGGACTTTCAACTTGTATGCTCACCCCTGATTGGCTATCTAATAGACACTTCCAACTAGCAAATCTATTGGTTTCCTGGTCCTCCTATGCCCTGAGGCTTCAGAGCACCACTATCTACACTGTTAGCAGGGAACACCACAGTATGAGAGTCAAATCTCACTCTCCCTCATACCACATTTTTTTTTTTCTGTGAGTAAATCCTGTTGGCAAAACATTCAAAATAGAGTCAGATTTCAACCACTCACTATTTCCACTGCTTTAACTTAAATCTAAGCTTCTGTCATTTGTCACCTAGATATGGCAACAGGTTCCTAACTGGTGTCTGTACTTCCTCTATTGCCTACCACATTCTGTCCTCATAGAGCTGTCTAATGAGTTCCTCTAAACATAATTATGATAACTAACATTTACTGAGTATGTATTATTTATCAGGTCCTGTTCTGAGATCCTTATCTGTAGTTGTTCCTTTAAACCCCCCTTTTTTGCGGTACTAGGGATTGAACCCAGGGGCATTCTACCTTTGGGCTACACCACCCAGCCCTACTTTTTATTCTTCATTTTGAAACAGGGTCTCACTAAGTTGCGGAGGCCTCACTAAGTAGCTGAGGCTGGCCTCGAACCTGGATCCTCTGGTCTCAGCCTCCTAAGTACTGGGATTACAAGTGTGTACCACCACGCCTGGCTAACCCTTGATATGGATGGATATTATATCTGTTTCCATTCTATAGATGAGAAAACTAAGGCACAGGGAAGATAAGGAGCTTATCCAATGTAAGCAGACCAACTCTATTACTTGAGCTATTTTTTTTTTCTTCTTGGTATTGGAGTTTGAGCTTAGGGGCATTCTACCCCTTAGCTATGCCTCCAGCCCTATTCTAAGTTGCTGAGGGACCCTCTAAGTTGCTGAGGCTACCCTTGATCCTGCGATTTTCCTGTCTCAGTCTTCCAAGTACTAGGATTATAGGAGTGTGCCACTGTACCTGGCTTAGTTGAGCTTTAAATGCTGTACTTAATTTTATTTTCATGTCACTCATTCGGTTAAACTGTCCTAAAGGTTTCTCATAGCAGGTGGACTAAATCCAGTGCCTTTCAAGGGCTGTAAGGCCCTGTGTAATCAGGCCCCTATTTATTTATTTATTTATTTATTTATTTATTTATTTATGTGCAGAGGATTAAACCCAGAGCCTTGGGCATGCTAGGCAAGTGCTTCACTACTGAGTTACATTCCCAGCCCCTTACACCTTTTTGGGGGGGAAGGTACTGGGGGCTAAACCCAGAGGCATTCTAACCTGTGAGCTACATCCCCAATCCTATTTTATTTTTTATTTTGAAATAGGGTCTCGCTAAGTTGTTCAGGGTCTTGCTAAATCGATGAGGCTATCTTCAAACCTGTGATCCTCCTGTCTCAGTCCCCCAAGTACTGGGATTATAGGCATGCTCCACCACGCCCAGCTCTGACTACCTTTTTGATGCAGTCTTATGTCCTCCTTCTCTTTCTCCTCTCCTCACCAACTACACCCTAACTGCACTGGCCTCCAATATACTGCTCATTCCTGTTTCAGGCCTTTAGAAGTGCTGTGTTCTCTTGGAATGCACCTTGTTTGCCAGTTCTTTGCCTTTTACTGGTCATTTGAAGCTCATCTCGATTGTCCCCACCTCCAGGGGTCTTGCCCAACCACTCCGCCTCCAGTTATTTTCTTTGAAGCACTTATAACTACCTGAATGCATCTCACTTACTTACTTGTACCTCTTTCCATTAGAAGATACACTTGTTTAGGGCTTTTTGTTCTTATTCCTCTCTAATCCCAAGACTTTGAAGGGTGCAAGCACAGGACAAAACTCACATCTGAAATGAGGGTGGCACTTTTCCTATAGGGCTACTGTGAAAGGTAAGTGAAATTGTCTTCAGGAAATCCCTTTGCAATGTATAAAGTTCTTAATATAAAGGGGATATCATTGTTTAAAGATGGAAACCCCAAGGGAACAGAGGCCATGACTGATGCTAAGGCCTCTTCTGACTCTAAGGCAAGGGTTTTTTAAAATAAAAAATAGTCAGTGAGAAAGGAGGGTAAATAACTCACATACATGATTCAGTATTGTAACAAGAAACAGGATATTTTTCAAAGATTTATTTCAAATCAAGGAACTGTGACGTGAAATCCTGGGATAGCAGTGGCATTCTGGTGTCTAGAGTGTGTGCATACGCACACCTGTTTCCTTGTGCATATACATGTGTTTTATTGGTTGGGGAGTTTGCTTTCTAACTGGAGAGTATTGCATGTCTGGACAGGGCTATTATGGCTAATTATTTTCCAGGGCCCCTGTAGAATGGTCAGCAGGAATATTTTTACAGTTCTACTTTATGAGCTCCTGGAGCCATAAACCTCTCCACAGGTTTCAGAGCTCCATTCTGGGGCAATTAGCAGCTGGTTGGGAGAGGCATGGTATGTAGTGAGTACGCTGACAAATTTGATTACACAGAAACACTATGTTTTTGGTGACTGTCTTTCTTTTCTTTTTCTTTCTTTTTTTGAGCACCCCTGAATGCACTGTAATCTCAAAAACATTGATTCACTTAATACCCAGAGATTAAAATTTTAGGAAAAATGCAACAACTGTATGCATTTTCTGTTCCACTCAGCATTCCAATAAACTCCTTTTGTCATTTTCCCTAGGATTTTCTCATGGCCTTTATTTTAGAGGCTTAGATTTAAAATCACCCTCAAGTCAGGCACGGTGGCGCACACTTGTAATCCCAGCACTTGGACAGCTGAGACTGGAGGAATCCGGATTCGCGGCCAGCCTCAGCTACTTAGTGAGGCCCTGTTTCAAAATAAAGAATAAAAAATAGGGCTGGAGGTGAAGCTTGGAGGTAGAATGCCCCTGGGTTCAATCCCCAGTACCGCAAAAAATAAATCACCCTCGGCCTGCAAAGTGTACTGGGGTGGCCATGTGTCCATGAGTTGGGGACACCAAGACCCAGAAAGGTTCAGAGGAGAGCTGGAGAGAAGAAGGATGCCTTGTTCCCCTAAGGGAGTTGATAGAGGATGGGTAATGTGTTTTCAGTGGCCAAGTATATTTCCAACAGAATATTTCTATTTTCTCTTCCACCGGCACCACCACTCTACGACATAAGTGCTAAGTCAGTGTCCCTCTCCTGAGTGCAGGAGCTTAGAGTCACCTTGGTCAGAGATACACCCTATGGAACTCTGGCCTTTATGATTACCTGAGGCACTGGGTTTCCAGACAGTCTAGAACAGAAAGGCTGGATTTCTATGATTTTATTGAACACACTGTGTGTGCCCAAGTGAAGCTGAGTCAGGAAGCAGCCAGACCGCAGCCTCTGATGCTCTCAGTTCCATTCTTCAACTTTGTGAATTTTCTTTTTTTTTTTTTTGCAGTGCCGGGGATTGAACCCAGGGGTGTTCTACCTCCGTGCTACACCCCGGCCCTATTTTTTTATACTTTATTTTGAAACCGGGTCTCACGAAGTTGTGGAGGGCCTCACTAAGTAGAGAGGGAGAGAGAGAGAGAGAGAGAGAGAGAGAGGGAGAGAGAGAGAGAGAG
>PVJS01042125.1:12500-17646 GCA_004027185.1 Glis glis | reverse complement strand
GAGAGAGAGAGAGAGAGAGAGAGAGAGAGCTGAGGCTGGCTGTGAACCCAGATCCTCCGGTCTCCGCCTCCCAAAGTACTGGGATTACAAGCGTGCGCCACCACGCCCGGCTTCTTTCTTCTTTTCTTACCAAGACCTATAAGGCTGTCTATGGGCATCAGCAGCCCTTCTGCAGAAAACTACACTCTGATTGCTCAGGCAGGAAGGGTTCAGCCAGACGCCAGACTTTGTTCAGTTTGCTTTCCCTGGACTCTGCTGCGCGGAGCTGATGTTCCTGGTACACATCCAGGTTGCCCCCTGGGGCATTCTCTCCATTTCTAAATGAAACCGCAATCAGAATGAGATAAACACAGAGACTGAGGCTACTGCTTCCCCGTCAGGTGCCCAGAGCTCTCCTGTTCTCAGCAAATAGAGACGGAATCGTCTGCTTCCCCTTGTCAGAGCCCTGAGGTCGCCTCTGTGCCACTGTCCTCAGAAGGCCGTAAACCACAGCCTGATTGCAGACTGTGTTCCCATTCGGAAACTTTTATCAGCATCTCTGCTTTCAGGATGGCAGATAGAATCAGATGGGGGACAAATTAAAAATGATTGTGGTTACACTTGTTTCCATCACTCAGCCCTTCTGGAAGTGATTCAGGAGGACAGTGGGGTGGCTGCTCCCAGACCAGCCACATTCGTCACCATGCGTACTTCCATCCTGCTTGGTAGATCCATAAACATTCGTGACTGCAGGCTCTTCTGTTTTTCCCTAGGCTAGCAGGATTTTAAAAAACTCAGCTTTGTGGAGGTACAATTCACATACAATCAAATGCACACGGTTTAAATAACAGGACGGCGAGTTTTGACAAATGCATACACTAGTGTAATCATAACCATCATCTAAATGTGGGACATTTCCACTGGCTCTCCCACCCCACAAAGTCCCTCTTGCCCCTTTGTGATCACCCCTCTTGTCCCCTTATGAAGGTTATCACTAATCTGCTTTCGGTCACAAGAGATTTATTTTGCCTAGACTGGGATTTCACATAAATAGGATTACATAGCATTTCCTCTTTGGTGTCAGGCCTCCTCTCAATTCATCAGTATCATGTTTTTGTTGTTGTTGTTGTTTTGCTTGTTTTTTGTTTTAGATTCGTCTATGTTGTGTCTGTTAGTAGTTGATTTTTTTTGGGGGGGGCATAGTATTCTATGAATATAGCACAGCCTATTTCATTTTTCACCTGTTGGTTTCTTTCCAGTTTGGGGCTTAAAGCTTCTGTAAACATTTGTGGACAGGTTTCCTCTGGGGATATGTGTTTTCAATTATTTTAGGTGGTAAATACCTCCCCTAGGTTAGCATTTTTTTTTCAAATTCACCATGATTTTATTAAAATTAAAAAGATTTAATACTTTCATTTGGATATTTTATTTTATTTTATTTTATTTTTACTTTGTGGTACTGGGGATTGAACCCAGGGGCATTCTACCTCTGAGCTATACCCACAGCCCTATTTTTTATTCTTTATTTTGAAACAGGACCTCACTAAGTAGCTGAGGCTGGCATTGAACCTGTGATCCTCCTGTCTCAGCCTCCCAAGTACTGGGATGACAAGCATGCGCCACCACGCCCGGCTCATTTAGATTTTTTAAATGAAGATATCGTTAGCCTGATACTCCCTTTTATAATGATATCAATTCAGAGCAAAGTGTAAAGAAACGTTAGTATTTTGAGTACAATTAAGTACATGACGAATAATCTCAACTGCATCATCAAATATGTATCATATACCTTCCAAGGAGAATATGCAGTCTTGGATAATATCTGTGGGATACACAGAGGCAAAGTTATCTCAGCCATGAACAACTGTAATCTAGATGGAAACAACAAATCAACATGAAGCAATCAGAGACGTCAAAATCATGAAATGCTGTGTTTTGTGATATATACTGGCAGTGAATCAAGAGATCAGAGAGGTTGAATGATGCACAGTGGTAGAAGCAGACTGTCGGTGTGGATTTCAAACTGGGATCACTCTCGGGGAGGAGACACTTTAGCCTTGCTCCCCAAAGCAGATAGCATTAGTTGATCTATTTAGTCAGAACTAAGCTCAGTTGGATGACTTGTTTTGTGGCTACTGTACCAAACATGGCCAGTACCCACAAGCAGGCCACTGTGCTATGCATTTGAGTGGATTTGTGGACAGGTGGTCCTGTAGGGTGGGTTTATCTCCCATCATGTGTTCCCTGCAGGAGTAACTGAGCGTTCTTGGATTTAGATTTGGGGAAGGGATGTAGCAGAATGTACTTCATTCTTGGTGCTAAACTGGATGCTTTACCTGGCTTTTATCAGAGAGACATTCACTGAGAGGTACTGACTTCGGTAGTGACTGATGTGGGGTCTTTTGTTTCATTTACCTCTGGCTCCTTGGAGAAGTGTTTGTAGGATGGAATCCAAGTTCTTTGTTATGATACCATTAACATGCCAACACAACATTGCCCTTTAAATCTGAAATTAGCAGAAATAAACATTTTTAATGAGAAGTTGGCACAACATGTAGATGCTTCAAACTATGAAAGGTTTAGTTGCACATTTACGGTTACTATTGGAGACGGGGTTACCAAAATAACAAATAAGAGGAAATCAGCAAAGCCTAATAAATATTATGGAATAGATTCAGTCCTGGCTACTGGTAGCAAATTTTAGACTCTAGGACTTGAATTTCTACAACTGATTTTTATTATGTCTTAAAAAGAAGATGGGAGGTGGATAGAATTGTGAGGAGGGGGAAGGTTTGGGGAATCACATCACATATTTTCTATCCCTTTTGATCATCTCCTGAGTACCTTCCCGGATGTAAAGGGGATTAAAATAGAGCAATAGGAATATCATTGTCTCGAGGTAGCCATTTGAATTTGAGAGAAATGATGGCGAATGCCTTTTACTTCCTACTTCAATTTATTGTTAATGGCTGCCCGGAGGAATAAGCAAAGGTTAAATGGGGCATAGTGTGGAAAAGCGTTGAGATTGATTAGTAATGTCTGCCACAGGTGAGAGAGTAGTCCACAGTGACTGGTTTTTCCCCCACATCTGAGCCCTCCAGTCTGTTTGAGAGCATTTCCCTGGAGCCCCATCTGGAAAACTTCCAGTCAAGAAGCATTAGAAATGGTAGTGATTGGTGTATTTTCCAAGAGCATCAGGTTTAAATGCTGATGGGGTGTGTGTGTGTGTATGTGTGTGTGTGTGTGTGTGTGTGTGTGTGCATGTGGTACATTGTTATGCAAGGCAGGTGTGACATTCCTTCCCTGTCTTGCAGCTCACTGTCACTGCTGGAAATATTTCCTTTTCTCTCTCCTGTGCCACAGGATCAACCACAGTATTCCGGTTCAAACAGAACCTTTATATTCAAAAACCTCACACTGTAATGGGTAAAAACTTGGAAGATGCCTGCAGGAAATTAGTAGCACCCCTTGCTTATTCACTTTTAGCCTATGAAAATCACCCTGGACCTTATAAACTGAAGGATGCTCTTGCTCCCCAGGGTCTACTTCTCTGTTGTTTCAACTTTTAGAAATAATCCATGAAGAAAAGTAAACACAGGGCCTGGGAAGTCTTCAGAAAAATTTCCACTGACATGCAAAACTCAAGTGATTGGCTCTTAATATTTTGTGTCCTTACAAAACCCATGGGTCACACCACCCTGTTCATTCTGCAAAATAGATGGGCATTATTAGTAACTGGAATTATTTACATCCAATGCCACCGTGGTACAAGAAGCTTTGTCATATTACAGAGGGATGATTAATATGTGACAGGTATTAAAAGATTGCCTCGCAATGGGTAGGCCTCTTAGCTGATATGTCATTTCCCTGATTACAAAGGCATGCAAATTATATAAACAGAAAAAAATGTTTTTCTTTTATGCTAATTTTAGCTCAGCCCACCTGTGCATTAACTCATTGCCAATTAACTGGTGAAAGGTGAATTATAATAACTTTACTAAGGTAGATTTCTGCATTGTCAGTCCACCCACTTTGAGATCCAAGGAGGCTGTATCATATGCTTATTTTAACTCCCCCCTTTTTAAAAACATATGCCTTTTTGTTCCTGAAAAGATAAAATTCGAGCAAGTAACTCATATGCGCTATAGAGACTTTGAAGGCATTGGGGCATAACTTGGGTAAGGTCTTTCCTGCAAAATTGAACAAATTAGAGCACTCTTCTTGGCTACTTGACTGTTGTAATATTTCTCTTCCTTAGGCTGGTGGGTATTTGCAGAGGAGCCTTTAATAGCTAATATTGTTAGTTGCACATAATATCAGTGCCCTCCTTTGCTTCCATCACAGGTTAGGTACAGATGCAATAAGATTAATCATTTTAGATTTAATTTCCACTGGAGCGAGGATGGAAAATGGCAACGGGTAACGGTTTCCTGAAGCCCTCTGCCACAAGTCCAGATTCAGTAAGAAAGAGTGGGTAGATCCTCTAGTGATGTCTATCACTAGACAATCAGTAGATGGACATCTAATGATGTCTATCATTAGACAGTAGCAAGTACTGGTGCTTTGTGATAGGGGCTACCAACCTTGCATAAGAATTTGTACTCTAGCCGGGCATGGTGATGCATGCTTGTCATCCCAGTACTTGGGAGGCTGAGACAGGAGGATCCGGGTTCACGGCCAGCCTCAGCTACTTAGTGAGGCCCTCCAAAACTCAGTGAGACCCGGTTTCAAAATAAAGAATACAAAATAGGGCTGGGGGTGTAGCCCAGAGGTAGAATGCCCCAGTACTGCCAAAAAAAAAAAAAAAATTTGTACTCTTGTTTGGGTCACCAGCATTTGAAGGCAAAAAATGTATGTAACTCTTTTTTTTTTTTGTGGTCCCAGTGTCAGGAACATAGTAACTTTTCCATGCAGTAGCTGAGGACCTCTAGTCTAGAGTCAGGTTGCCTGGGCTTCATGGCCTGGATCATTTACTAGCTACGTGCTTGAACTTGGTAAGATTTTAGCTACCTATGGTTCGGTTTCCTCCTCTACAGATGTATAGTGAGTTCTTCATTCACAGGGTTATGATGAGGGTTAAGTGAAATAATGCCTACGCGGAGCTTAGCATAGTGCCTGGGACCAAGTTAGTGCTCAGGCAACGCAAGTGTGAATTGATATAGGAATG
>PVJS01042125.1:0-7500 GCA_004027185.1 Glis glis | reverse complement strand
CTGGGTGAATAGGCATTAATGTGCCTGGGGATTTGGTGAGGCGGGACCTGCTTTATTAATACTCTAAATAAAACTTGTTTTTTGTGCTTAGGGCCTGGCCATCGTGAGATGATGGTTATGTAGTTTAGAAAGTGGGTACATGGAAGAGGATCCTACCAGACACCATTCTAGAAAGAAGGGATGAATGAGTTCATGCTTCGTGGCTGGTCTTTTTTATGTATTAATTTTTATTTTTGGGTACTGGGGAATGAACACAGGGACGTTTTACCTTCAAGCTATACCCCTAGCCTTTTTTTTTTTTTTTTTTTTTTTTAGCAGTGCTGGGTTTTGAACTCAGGGGCGATCTACCTCTGAGCTACACCCCCGGCCCTATTTTTTTATACTTTATTTTGAAACCGGGTCTCACGAAGTTGCTGAGGACCTCACTAAGTAGCTGAGGCTTGCTGCAAACCTGGATCCTCCGGTCTCTGCCTCCCAAGTACTGGGATTACAAGCGTGCGCCACCATGCTCGCCCCCACCCCCCAGCCTTTTTTATTCTTTTTTTGAAACAGGGTCTTGCTAGGTTCCTGAGACTATCCTCAAACCTGCGATCCTCCTGTCTCAGCCTCCCAAGTACTGGGATGACAGGTATGCTGCCATCACACTTGGCTTCTTGACTGGTCTTATTCCTCCATTTACCATAGAACTCAAGGTGCTTCCTCCCCCCAAAAAAACCTCAAAAAAACAAATGACATTGAAGTCTCCATTTATCTTCTAAAACCCTCAGTACCTAACAGAAGGCCCAGGCTGGGCAGTTAATATCCATGTCCCTGTCTGTGTGTCCCCACTCTTCCAGTGAGCCTGCAACCCCCCACAGATCTGCCTTGTATGGGCAGCCTGCTACATTTTTCTCTTTCGCTTGCTCACCCCAAAGAATTGCTCAGTGCTTCACACAAATCAAACCTCCTATCTCACACGTCCCTCCATTCTTTCCTGCCCTCCAGCCTCGCTCCATGAGATAGATTCTCGGACTCAGTTTTCTTTTCTTTTCTTTTTTTTTTTTTTGCAGTACTGGGGATTGAGCCCAGGGGCATTCTACTTCTGAGCTACACCCTCAGCCCTATTTTTTATTCTTTATTTTGAAACAGGGTCTCACCAAGTTGCAGAGGGCCTCACTAAGTAGCTGAGGCTGGCTGAGGTTGATGGTACTCTTTTATGTTACTATTGAGGTTTTTGTCGGCTTTGTGTATCAATCATTGAGAGAAATGTTAATCTCCAACTATAATTGTCACTGTAATCTATTTTTCTTTTTGGTCTGCTTTTAATATATCTTGAGATTCCTATTAGGAGCATACACATTTAAGATTGCTGTGTCCTTTATCGTTACGATACACCTTTTTATCTGGAAATATATCTCAGCGTTTATTGTCTGTCTCATAGGTAATCCAGTTTTCTCATCATTAATATTTGCATATTGTACTGTTTTCTTTCCAATGCTTTTAACCTCTGTGCATCTTTCTTTTTAAAGTACACTTCTGCTGGGCGTGGTGGCGCACGCTTGTAATCCCAGTACTTTGGGAGGTGGAGACCGGAGGATCCGGGTTCGAGGTCAGCCTCAGCTCTCTTGCTCTCTCTCTCCCTCTCTCTCTCTCTCTCTCTCTCTCTCTCTTTCTTTCTCTCTCTCTCTCTCTCTCTCCTTAGTGAGGCCCTCCGCAACTTCGTGAGACCCATTTTCAAAATAAAGTATAAAAAATAGGGCCGGGGGTGTAGCACGAAGGTAGAACGCCCCTGGGTTCAATCCCCAGTACTGCAAAAATAAATAAATAAAAGTACACTTCTTATAGACAGGGTGATGGTTGGACTTGATATTGCTTGGAACAATCTATTGACATTTGGAGTTAGATCCAAAGGTGCCACCGCTTAACCAGCTTGATATATTCTCTTTATGTTGGTGATTGGGAATTTGAAGCCGGGAGGGAGAAATTGCATTAGTCACGATGACAGCTAGTCACTGCAGAGAGAAGCTTAGACATTGGCCACATGGTGCCTGGCTTGGCGGTTTTCTCGTGGCTGCGCTGACCTTGTCTAATCATTTGCATTGACATGGGTGATATCTGAGGTTGGTCCTCAGACACCCCTCTCTTGGCTTTGGTTTCTGAAGAAGAGTTTCAAGTGAAGGTCAACAGGCTGAGAGCCATTGTTCTGCATTAGTTGAAAGCCCTTGGCTTCCCTCCTTCAGCGACTTGTGCATGCCGTACAGTCCTCAGTGCCTTTTAATAGCTTCATAGAGTTTAGATAACTCCAAAACCTTTGTAGTGTGAAACCAGGCAGTTCAAAAGCCAAGTGTTCCTTTACAGAGAGAAGAAATGTCTACCCATGTGCACGCTTGGCCCTCGACCTCTTTTGATGTCCCTCCTGTCGAATGCAGATCCTCTTGCAGGTCAGCCTCTGTGTGCTGAGAGCGCTGCAGAATTCCCTTGGAATCTCCTTTCTTTATTGCATCCATTTAAAATGAGAAACACTTGAAAAAAAAATCATCTTTCCTGAACACGATGGGTTTGAAATTTGGCTTGGTTTAATTTTTTTTTTTTTTTTTTTTTTTTGCGGTACCGGGGATTGAACCCAGGGGCGTTCTACCTCCGCGCTACACCCCCGGCCCTAATTTTTTTTTATACTTTATTTTGAAACTAGGTCTCACGAAGTTGCAGACGGCCTCACTAGGTAGAGAGAGAGAGAGAGAGAGCACGAGCGAGCTGAGGCTGGCCGTGAACCCGCATCCTCCAGTCTCCGCCTCCCAAAGTACTGGGATTACAAGTGTGCGCCACCATGCCCGGCACGGTTTAATTTTTTTTTAAATTGCACTATCATCCTTGGCACCATGATAATGGCAATAAAAAATATTTCCTCCTTTTTGAAGTTGGAATTGTAAACCTATTCAATGATCAAGGAAGCCCACTTTCTGTTTTACTTAAATCTGCATTTACCATAACTGAGCTACAAATGAAGACCATTGGTTAGACATACCCCTGGGTTTCAACTGCTAATTCTTAAAGTCTTGGAAAGAGCTCATTTGCAGAAAGAGAGAGTTCTACGTTTCTCTTTGACTACTCACCAACCATTTGAACGTGGACAAGTAACTTCTCTGGGTCTCAGTAGCCACAGCTATTAAATAGGACGCTTGATATTTCTAGCATCTGAGTGCCCTTTCTTCAGCTCTACTTCAATGCTAGTCAAAGAATAGCACTTTTTTCTTTTGTGTAATTTCTATGCAATATAAACAAAACAATACATTTTGCATCAAGCAGAAATTATGAATTTCCCAGAATCTCCTGCTGTTAATTTTTTTTCTTAGCAAATTTTCTCACCCAAATGTAACCATTGCTTTCATGATTTTCTGCTGTTGCCCTGGACTATCTTTACTTTGGACTTTTTTTTTTGGATGCCACATACAGATGAGTGTGCATGCTGCTCAGAACAACACTGAATTCCTTTTCCTGTGCCTTTTGACCTTTCCTAATCATGCTGGCAGTGCTAGTAAACTGTCCCTGTCATTGCATGGTTGCGGGGCGGGGGGCAGTGCCACGGGAAATTTACTGATGGGAGCATTTCCCATTTGAAATGGGACCTGCTAAGGGGGAAAAAAATTGCATGTATTTTAAAATAAAGCCTTCACTTATTTTAGGTCAGTCATAGTGGCAAGTATGAGCTTTGAAGTACACTTTGGTTCCAAACTTGATTTCAAGCCATGAATTAGCTTTAGACCTGAGGCATAGAGACTTGACTAGCTTTGCTGAGCTTTCACTACTTTATAGACAGTTGGGATGAGCAAAATCTAATGTGGTTGCTCTAAGGTGCAGTGACCTGGCATATGACAAAAGTATCCAAGGTCTGGTATAGCTGGTACTTTAAAACTGTGTTAATTCAGCTGGGCGTGGTGGCGTACGCTTGTAATCCCAGTACTTGGGAGGCTGAGACGGGAGGATCCAGGTTCTCGGCCAGCTTCAGCTACTTAGTGAGGCCTCTGCAACTCAGACCTGGTTTCAAAATAAAGAATAAAAAATAGGGCTGGGGGTGTAGCTCGGAGGTAGAATGCCCCTGCGTTCAATCCCTAGTACTGCAAAAAAAAAAAAAGTGTTAATTCCTTTTTTCCCTTTAAAAAGTCACCCGTGGCTCTGGTTGTGAGTTATGATTATCAAAAATGCTGACCGTTTATGTAAGACTTGCTGCTTCGGATTATCTGGAGCCATCTCTTAAAATGGCACTGTTGGATTTATAAGTGTAAGAGAGAAATGCACTTAGAGTTTATCAAGTAAAGAGAATTTGGAGGATGCTTCAAATTCAGTTCAATTGCAGTAAATAGAACTCACCATCACAGGAACTAGAAAGGAACAGGTGGCCCTTTCTCCCTGTTTCTCTGGACCATCTGCTCTTATATCTCAGCTTCTCCTTGGGACAGCTCTGTTCTTCTCGTTGAAGTTCTGAGCTCGGCACAATCAACTTTATCTCCTTCTTGACATGCATTCTCCTCTTGACTTTTAAGGGATAACATTTTCCTACTTTCCTAACTGACCTTCCTTCTGCGGTATTGTTTTTCCTCTGCCAGACTTTTGAATACATGTTCTAAGGACGTGGGTCTCGCGCCTCTTGTTCTTTAAATGCACAGTTTTTCTTAGAAATTTTGACCCAGTGCTTTGTCCATTATGAATAAATATCCATTAGTATATGAATATGGGCCGGGCGTGGTGGTGCACGCTTGTAATCCCAGTCCTTGGGAGGCTGAGACAGGAGGATCGCAGGTTCGCGGCCAGCCTCAGCTACTTAGTGAGGCCCTTTGCAACTTAGTGAGACCCTGTTTCAAAATAAAGAATAAAAAAATAGGGCTGGGGGTGTAGCCCGGAGGTAGAATGCCCCTGGGTTCAATCCCAGTACTGCCCATATATATATATGAATATGGATGATACCAAGTAAAGGATGTGTGGCATAAAAGTCCCATATATATATACATATTATACACTTTTAACTACATGAATTTATAAGAAAAAATGACTCTATAGAGCCCGATAACAGGTCAAAGGATGAGGATGACAAGGTGGCCCTGTAGAGGGGCAGGAGCAGCCTGGGGTGATGGAATTATTCTGTGATTTGACTGTACTGGTTTCAGGATTGTGTTTGTTAAAATCTGTCAAACGAGTGAAATTCACATGGGTTCATCTCATTGTTCACAAACCATTTCATTAATACTGATTTAGAAAACAGAAACCATCACAGCTAACTCTATAATAAACACAGATAAAACGATTCTACCGAGATGGCCTCAGAATAAGTTCTTCTGACGACACACTATTAATGGAATCTTTTTCAGGTCTCTAAAGTTGAAAGCAAAGTAGAACATATGAGTGAAATAAATATATTTAAAGTTAATGATATTTCCAGGAAGAGAAAACTAATTCAAGTAATTTTTGGTGCAATAGTGGCTGTATCTATTCTAAAGAAATAGAATCTGTCTCTTTAGATACATTCTAAAAAGAAAAGTAACTATAAAATAACTCTAAAAAGCATGGAGTAGTTTTGCTTTTAGGAATAATTTTGATTTTGCTGCCTAGAAATTATGCTTAACTTATGAAGTAAATAAAAATTGTACATTATTATTAGATGCCATAGTTTTCAATGCAAGAGAAAAGAAGTAGAAATATAAACCAAATGTTGAGTAAAACCTTTAGTCTTATCCAGGCACCGTGACTCACGCCTGTAATCCCAGCACTTGGGAGGCCGAGACAGGAGAATCACAAGTTCAAGGACAGCATGTAGTCTCCATAAGTTGCTGAGGCTGGCCTTGAACCTGCAATCCTCCTGTCTCAGCCTCCCAAGTACTGGGATTATAGGTGTCTGCCACCATGCCCAGCTTTGAAAATTTTCTTAATAAGAAGTTGGAAAAATTCATTTCTTAACTCAGACCTTCCCTTGCCAGCTACTCCACCCCGACACCTTATTTTCTCTGTGGGTGCTGATCGATATTGTGAAATTGTTTGCTAAGGATTCTGTTGTCACCCCCCTAGAATGGTGGCCTGGTCAGGACAGGGACCTCCTCTGTCACTTCTCACCGATGTAGTCCTCAGAATGTTGCTTCATAGATAGTAGGTTCATCTCCAAACACATTAAGATAGAACAAAGAATTAGGACCATCAGGTTAAGTTAGGGACAGATTATGAAATGCCAGAAAGGACTCTCGCGACACGTCAGCCAGGCACCGACATCCAAATGAGAACATGGCTGTCCACCCCTGCACAGCCTTTCCAACTGCCTGAGGACCCAGGAGCTTTGCCCAGGAAACATGGCTAGCTGGTGGCATGTCCTCATGGATTTCCATTACGGCTTCGTAACAGGTAACATTTCATGGGGCCATTTAACCTTGCATAGCAATTTAGGTTTCCATAACCTCTATAAATATTAAATGAAAAGGGACTTTTGAATTTCTGATAGAAAAGCTGATGAAAAAAAAAGTCTCAGCTCAAGATAAGAAACCCAGGCAGGTGGTTTCTGAAGTTATTTGCAGGTAATACCAGTACCTTGAGATACTTCCTTAGTTTGGGATAATTGCAAATTGTCATAACCTGTACCTTGTCCACCACCCAGAGATAGTTCCACTTTTAAGGATCTTTATTTATTTATTTATTTATTTTGCGGTACTGGGGATTGAACCCAGGAGCTTCTACCTCCAAGCTACGCCCCCAGCCCTACTTTTTTATGTTTTTTATGTTTTGAAAGAGGGTCTCACTAAGTTGCGGAGGGCCTCACTAAGTAGCTGAGGCTGGCTGCCAACCTGCAATCCTCCTGTCTCAGCCTCCCAAGTACTGGGATGACAAGCATGCGCCACCACGCCCGGCTTCATATGCACTTTTAAATTGGAATGGGATCAAGATTCCAATCACCTATTGCTCTGTAACAAATCTCTAATACTTAGTGGCCTAAGAAACCATTTAATTATTCTCCCAATGGGTGGAGGTCAGGAATTTGAGCCGAGTGTGATAGGGATGGATGTTCTCTGTTGTATAATACCTGAAGTCTCCAGGGAGAAGACTCAATGGCTTGGGGTTGGAATGCTCTAGAAGCTTTTTCATTTACAGCACAAGCTGCGACTATGAAACACACTGTCTGAATGTGATCTTATCTGTGACATGGCTGTCCCCACAGTATGGCAGCGTCGGTGTAGTTGGACTTCTTACCTAGTTCTTGGCTCCAAGAGGAGAGTCCGGTGACCAAGGTAGGAGCTGCATGACCTAGCCTTAGAAGTCACCTGGTGTCAAGCGAGGCGTGGTGGTACACACTTGTCATCCCAGTACTTGGGAGGCTGAGACCTGAGGATCCGGGTTCGCGGCCAGCCTCAGCTACTTAGTGAGGCCTCTGCAACTTAGTGAGACCCTGTTTCAAAATCAAGAATAACAAAAGGGCTGGGGGTGTAGTTCGGAGGTAGAATGCCCCTGGGTTCAATCCCCCGTACTGCAAAAAAAAAAAAAAAAAAA
>PVJS01042124.1:0-17647 GCA_004027185.1 Glis glis | reverse complement strand
TCTCTCTCTCTCTCTCTCCTTAGCGAGGCCTTCCGCAACTTCGTGAGACCCAGTTTCAAAATAAAGTATAAAAAATAGGGCCAGGGGAGTAGCACGGAGGTAGAACGCCCCTGCGTTCAATCCCCAGTACCACAAAAAAAAAAAAAAAGCGAGCACTTATTTATTTTCATAAATTATGGCAGAGGTGGGGCTGGGGGCATGATAACACAGGGTGGACAACCCCGTTTTCCAACATTTCATCACAAAAGCTTTTAAAGAGAGAAAGTTGAAAACACTTGACTTAAACACCAGCATCCTCATCTCCTAATATTCCACAATTAGCATTTTGCTTTGCTTGTTTTAATTAGTTCATATCCATCTCTTCATCCACCAAGTCATATTATTTTCCCGTCCTTTTGAAAGCAAGTTGAAGGCATCCTAATGGGGCATCCCCAAAACTTCAGCATATGTATCTTTTATAAACTATATGTGTGTATGGTACCTTTTTTCGTAGGTAAAATTTACACACAGTGCAATACACAGACCTTAAGGGCACCATTGTATGAGTCTTGGTACATGCATACCTGTGTAAAGCAAGCCCTCATCAAGATACAGAACCCCACCCCAGAAAGAGCTCCCTGCCCCACACATCCTTCCACATCCTCACCCCATAGAGATTGTTCCCCACAGCTGAGTATTTACAGAAGTACTTTACCTATTCTAAAACTTCACCTAAAAGGAACTATATGTAGTTTTCTGTGTAAGCCTTCTTTCATTCAGCATTATATTTTGGGACTCATTCATATTGCTGTATATGCCCATGGTTCACTCCTTGTATGGATCCAGCTTGACCTGGCTGCTGCCATCTTGAGCCTAACTGCCATGATTGCCCCTGAGTAGCCCTGGTATGTTTCCCCACAGAGTCTCCCAGCATGCCATAGATAAGCCAAGCCCTTAGAGTGGCATGAGGAGCCATAGGATTGGACTCTGCTATCATCATCACCAGGAATGGGCTGATGTCCTTGAAATTAGCCTGAGATAAACCAGATACATTTTGGCTTGGATGAATTCTTTTTTGTCCTGACCGCTTTATAAGCCAGTTACTTTCAACCCAAATTTCAGGGACTCCCTTGTCTTACTACCATCTGGGAACACACTTCTGTCAGTAAGTCTCCAATAAACTGCACTCTGGAATTCTGGATCCGTCTGCCTCTTTCCTTGAGTCTCACAGCTCATTGCAGTTGATTATTTTTTACACTGGATTTTCCTAGAACACTCCTCTTTTATTTCTGAGTAATATTCGATTATATGAATATACCAGTTTATTTATCCACTCACTTATTGATAGACATCAGTGCCATTTCTGTTTTTTTTAATTTTGAATAAAGTTATAAGAATTCTTGTATAAGGCTTTTTTGTGGGCATGTTTTTATTTTTCTTTTTCTTGGATAAAATTAGGGCTCCCAGAAATAGTAAATTTAAAAAAAGCCACAAAACAGGTAAACAACGAGTATTTCAGCATAAGTATGCCCGTACAATATTTTATTGGAACATACCATACTTACATGGAAATTATTCATTATTTTTCTGAAATTAAAATCAACTCAGCATCTTGTATATTAGCTGGCGACCGCACCAGAAGTAGAACTGCTGGGTGGTTATGTGGGCAAACACTTAACTCTATGAGAGATTGCCACATCTCCCTTTTTAAAATTAATTAATTTATTTATTTATTTTGTGGTATTGGTGATGGAACCCAGGGACATTTTACCTCTGCGCTACACCCAGAGTCTTAATTTATTTTTTATTATGAAACAGGATCTCACTAAGTTGCAGAGGGCCTCACTAAGTTGCTGAGGCTGTCTTTGAACCTGTGATCCTCTTGTGTCAGCCTCTCACATACTGGGTTTACAAGCATGTGCCACCACGCCTGGCCACATCTCCTTTCTAAATTCAAAGTGACTATATGCTTTCATACTTCCACCAAGTTTGTAGGAGAATCCTGGTTTCCCCATATCTTCACTCTTCTGTTGGTGGATAGTGGTATATTGTCATGTATTAATGTGTTTCCCATACTATTGAAGAGACCAATGCCAAGTAGAGTCCCACAGGCATTCAGGAAGTTAGGAACACCACTGGAAAAGTCTATAACCATCACTCTATCAAAGATATAAATGCAGAAATATGACAATAGAAAGGCATCGCAGCAAAGGCAGGCTGAGGTGTTGCCCACGTCAGGAAAGAAAAGAGTGGAGGTCAAAGAAAATGAGACCAAGAAGCCACTTCAGTCGAAGAAGAGGCAGAAGGAGAATATAGAAAAGAGCATGGGGGGAGGCTGAAGGACCTGCATTCCTCTCAAGAAGAACCCTAGGAAAGGGACACAGAGCTGGGTGGGGCCTGGCCCTGGGAGAAGAGGTGCCTTTAGCCAGTTGTTGTCAGACAATGGTCCCCAGATCAGCAATGGCAGCGTTGTCGGGAACTTGTGCAATGCAAACTGCCCCAGACCTGTTGGAGCCCTGGCGTGAGGCCGCAGTCTGCAGTTTAGCAGCCTCTCTTGGCCATTCTGGTGCAGCCTCAAGGTGGAGAACCACTGCTTCAAGCCAAGACTCCTTCCAACTTAGATAACCAGATCTTTTGTTACTCCAATGCATGCATTCAATGTAAAATGTTGTTTATTATAAAATTATTTTGCATATCACTCAGAAAAAAATACCATCAATTATATAAGAAGCCACCGAATGTAAGAAGCATCTCTATTTCAAAGGTTAGTTTTTAAATGTGGGAAGTCAATGGGACATAGCTTTCCTAACATACTAGGACAAAAATAGCAGGGTCAAATGGAGAAGGGGAGTTTGCCAGCCAGGCTGCAGAAACAGGGGGAGGGTGCTTGTTCACATGGCAGGCTCGCTGCCCCTAGCAAGGATTTCAGCCTGAGGTCATGAGGTCAGTGTCACCAGAAAGAGTGGGGTGGATGGCAGAGGTCAAGGTTAGATAGAAGGGCCTTTTACCATGCACACATACTGACTCAGCTCCTGTAGACTTACACCTGAGACCTAGGAAAAGGGGCTGGCAGTAAAACTCACTTTCCGATGAGTATCTCCAAAAGACACAGCATGCACAAAGTAGCATGTTTCTGAAGTTCCATGAAAGGCCCCCGGAGCGTGGAGTGTGGCGTAATAGAATTTGGGGCTAGTTTCTGATCTTGGGGCCACAGGGACTCACCTTCCCACCACCATCCCAGGAGGACCAGCACTCGTTGGCAAGATTGGTCTGGACTAGAGCCAGAGTTCCAGAGGTTCTGACTGTGAGGCCAGCTGCTCCCTGCAGCTCATGTCTTGGGGATGCTGTTGACCCTTAGAGCAGGCATGCAGTGGGATCTTGGCAGTGGAGCCTCACCATGTCCACCCCGGTGGCCTGGCAGAGATTCCTAACCCAAAGCAAGCAGTGCCACCGGAGCCAGTCAGAGGGGAAAGGGTGGGTCCCCGCTGACCCTGTGGGGTAAGCATCCCCCCTTTGCCTACCCCTGGCAACTTTAGGAGAGTAAAACAAAAACAACCTTAACCATCTCTGCCTCAACTGCAGCTAAGCTATTCCACTTACCCCAAAAAGCACTCTTGCAGCAGAAATGGCGCCCGGAGCAGTACATGTGTCATCAACCCCGGATCTTCAGCTCGCCCCCGACTTAATGTGCTATAGTGAGGTATATGTTTGGTTTCATCCCTAGTTTGGGGGGGCACAAAATTCTAAAGTCCTTGGAATTTCTAAAGTGATCATGCCTTTTTGTATGCTAATGAGTCAACAGAGGGCTGGAAGCCCCTGGGTGACTTCAGAGGGGGTTGGTCACAGGAAAGACTGAGGCCAGTTTAGAGAGTTGGGACTTTCACTGCCACCTCCCAACCTCTGGGGAGTGGAGAGGGCTGAAAGCTAAATTGATCGCCAATGGCCAATGATTTAATCAATTATGCCTATGTTATGAAGCCAAGAGGACAGGGTCCCCAGAGCTTCCAGATAGATGAACCTGTGCGGTGCCTGGAGGGTGGCGCCCAGAGAGGGCAGGGAAGCTGTGTGGGGTTCTCAGAGGCCTGGCTTCATACAGCTCTTCATCTATGTCCTTTGTATTAGCCTTTATAACAAACAGGTAATATGCCTACAGTGCTCCCTGAGTTCTGTGCGCTGCTCTGACAGACTGATGGAGTCTGAGGAGAGGGCTGGGGAGCCATTGTAAGCAGTAGGTCAGAAGTCCCAGAGGCAGGGCTTGCTGTTGGGTCTGAAGTAGGGACTGTCTTGGGACAAGATGCCACCTCACAGTAGACAGTGTCAGAACTGAATTGGGTTGAACTCGAGGACACCCAACTGGCCTCTGTTGCTGCAGAAATCATTGCTTGCTGGTTGGTGGGGAGAAATCCCCACATGTTTCCTGGTCACTGAAGTCTTCTCTATTGATTGTTGTGGTGTGAAAGCAAAGGAAATACTGGAATTTTGTTTTTCCTAACATACTTAGTGTCTTGGGAAGCAATAATTGGTTTTTTGTTGTTGTTGGGTTTGTGTAGTACTGGAGTTTGAACCCAGGGGAGTTCTACCTCTGAACTATACCCCCAGCCCTATTTTATTTTTTATTTTATTTTTTATTTTGAAAAAGGGTCTCTCTAAGTTGCAGAGGGCTTTGCTAAGTTATTGAGGCTGTCCTCAAACCTGTAATCTTCCTGTCTCAGCCTCCCAAGTATTGAGATTACAGGCGTGCACCACCATGCACGGCCAATAATTGTTTATTACTCTAAGGGTCCTGTGGACTGACTACACTCAGGTAGCACTTCTGTCTGGGGGTCTTTCAAGCTGTTGACATCAGATGGTACCTGGCTGAAGTGTTCCTCAAGCCTCCTCACCCATGGGTCTGGCCGTGGGTTCTGCTGGCAGAGCGCCCACATGTGAAGTCTCTCAGTGGCCAGGGCTTCTCAGCATGGTGGTGGGGTTCCAAGGCCAGGTATCACAAGGCATACAGAGCCAGGTGGAAATTATACATTTATTTATGACCTAGACTTGCAAGTCCCAAATTCTCTGGTTGAAGGCAATCACTAAGACCAGCCCACCTTCAAGAGAAAGAAATTTCAACTCCACCTTCTCCTGGGTCATGCCAAATAATTTTTTGCATTAAAATCCCCACAGTTTGTAAAAAGCTTGGTGTACCTCTAAAGGGACAGTTAAGCGGGGAGCCAGAGATCTGACCTGCTGATAACGCCAGAGCTGTTTTCCTATGAGATCCTGCAAAGGGAAGGCTGCCATTTTGTGTGGCTATCATGTCTCACAATGTGGCCTGTCTGGGCACATGCTGTGGTCATTAATAAGCCAAAGGGATGAGTACCGTTCCCCACTGGCTGTATTTGAAACAGCAACAGGAAGTGAGCAAAGCAAGCTGCGACTGTCCTTGGCAGGGACGTCGGTCTGCAGGCCTGAGATCTGACGAGAGGGCTTCTAAGTTGACATTCTGTGTCTCCCCTGAAACGTGGGAGGTCTTGGCTGGCAGAGTCTGTGCAGGTGGCAATCAGATCTAAAGCAACATATCCTTACTTATCACTTTTGGCATTCCTAAACCCCCAACCCTAAACCTAATTCATGAGGCAGGAATTCCCTGGTGAGAGGAGCCACTTTCTAGGGCAATGACGACAAATGGCTGTGTCCTGGGTTACCACTACGTCCTCAGAGGCCTGGGCAGACCTCACTAGCTCAGCAGGTACTTTCTTCTCATCATGCCCCATGCCTGAGTGTCTGTGTGTGTGCCTGTGTCTCTGTGAGGGTGTATATGTTTGTGTCCGTGTCTCAGCGTGTGGGTGTTTGTGTGTGCATGTCTGAGTACATTTGTGTTTTTCCGTGTGTGTGTCTGTGTATCAGGCCACGGACAGGAAATTCAATGAGAAAAAGGAAGCTCTTGTTACACTGAATAAGCAACTTTACTGTTTTTGATTCCCATTTCACTTACCTGTGGATGTATTGTGTGAATTAACTGGGTGACTGGGGATTTCTGAAGTGGCAGGAGCTGCTGTGGTTCCTGTGATCAGCACTGCACCTCAAGAAGGAGGGAAGAGGATTCCCACTGCGGCTTTCTGTGAGGAGCTGCAGGGTAAGGATCCCATGGCAGCAACAGCTGGCTCTCCTTGTCCTCTGGGGGCTTTGGATCCAAGGAGAACATCCAAGGGGGAGCTGCCAGCCCTCTCTTCCTCAGCTGAATAAACACCTTTCTTGTTTTAATTACCTCCCTGGGGACTGAGCACACTGGTTCTCAAGCCAAAGGGCCAGAGAATTGAAAAATGAGAGTTCTAATGAAAAATCAACCCAGCCCTCGAGTGGTCTCTTCTCATAATAATGAGAGCCCACACATGCCCTTACTTTGCTGATGACTCCTGCCCATGTCTTACTCTCAGACAATCTTTTTGAGTGATTTTGTTAAAAAAAAAACATTTTCTGCAAAAATTAGAACCAAGAAACAACAGTGGGAGTGGCTTCCATCCTCCATGATGTGGGAGCAGTTTCAGGCCTCCGTGTGAGATCAGCTTCCGGCCACCATGATGTGAAAGCGACTTCCGTATTCCATGATGTAAGAGCGACTTCCCTCCTCCATGATGTAAGAGTGACTTCCATCCTCCATGATGTGAGAGCAACTTCTGTCCTCCAGGATATAAGAACGACTTCTGTCCTCCAGGATGTGAGAATGACTTCCAGCCACCATGATGTGAGAGTGACTTCCCTCCACCTTGATGTGAAAGCGACTTCTCCATGATGTAAGAGCGACTTCCATCCTCCATGATGTGAGAGCAACTTCCCTCCTCCATGATGTGAAAGCGACTTAAGTATTCCATGATGTAAGAGCGACTTTCATCCTCCATGATGTGAGAGCGACTTCTGTCCTCCAGGATATAAGAACGACTTCTGTCCTCCAGGATGTGAGAATGACTTCCAGCCACCATGATGTGAGAGTGACTTCCGTCCTTCAAGATGTAAGAGTGACATCCAGCCTCCATGATGCGAGAGCAGCTTCCCTCCTCCATGATGTGGGAGTGACTTCCGGCCTCCATGATGCGAGAGCAACTTCCCTCCTCCATGATGTGGGAGTGACTTCCTTCCTCCATGATGTGAGAGCGACTTCCAGCCTCCATGATGTGAGAGTGACTTCCGTCCTCCATGATGTGAGAGCGACTTCCAGCCTCCATGATGTGAGAGTGACTTTTCTCCTCCATGATGTGGGAGTGGCTTCGGCCTCCATGACATGAGATCAGCTTCCGGCCTCTATGATGTGAGAGCAGTTTCGCAGCCTCCATGATGTGGGAGCAGCTTCCCTCCAGGCTCCCTGCCTCTGTTGCTGCTGACATTTATGCTTCGGAGCTGACCCTATGGACTGAATCATCTGGAACTGTGAGTCCCAATAAATCTTTCCTCTAAAAAAAAAAAAAGAACCAAGCAACAAAAAAGAATTGATCGATTCACTGTTTTCTCCTGATTGGGTAAGGGGTGACAGGCAAGAGGACCCCCAAAAGCAGTTCTAGACTCATTCAAATTCCCAGCCTGTATACTTAGGATTCTTAGATCCAGTTAGAAGGAAGAAATGGAATCAATAAGTGGCATTTATTGATCACCTATTGCATGCCAGACATCTCCTTATGGCCTTAGGTAATTGCAACAGTTCTTCCGGACAGGAATTGCTAGTCCCATTTTAAAGGTGATAGACTTGAAGCTTAGAGATTCCTCTTAGATGCTGCACATAATCACAACGTGGATAGGTATGTTGGCGTTCCTTTGGCTCTATTTCACTACCCCATAAAATTTCTGTTGAATTGGCAGAAGGAGATGGGAACACCTAAGAAAAGAACTCATATTATTTAATCTATGAGGAAGAAGGAGGTAAGAGGTTTATAGAACTGTGCAGAACACAAAGAAGAGACCATGGATTTAAAGTACTTTTCCTTGTCCCAAATCCGAGTTCCTAGGGTAGCTCCAAAACTTCCAAAATTACGAGAAGCACCCAAAGCTAGAAACCATTAAGAGCTTTAAGCTATGTGCGAACTAACCTAGTTCACAGCTGAATTATCAGCCCCTCTCAAGAAGAATTCTGTTTGGTCCAGATCTCTGCTCTGCTGCAGTGATGTCATGAGTATGCACATGAAATCCTCTATAAATCTTTCAGATCCTACAGGTGGGATTTTTAACTAACAGGACCAGTTAAAGGCAGATGTGGGTAGTTCAAACACAATCCTAAACACAATAGCTAAACACAATTTAGCTAAGTAGCTAAATTGTTCCAGTATCTACATTTAAGACCTAAAGGAAATTAAATATGAGTGAATATTTAGAAATTTTTACATCGAATGCTAGCTTTCCAATAAACATTTTTGCATCCAAGTTTTGGGGGCACCTGGCCGATATATTCCATTTTAATCATCCCCCAAATGCTTTTGTGGGATATGATTCCATAATGATTTGAAGTATTATTCCAAAATTATTTGAAGTGAGAAAAAACTACACCCTGAGGCTGGAGGAGGAGTCAAAAGTTACATGTAAGGGCAGGAGGAGGACTGTAAATCAGAGAGGGCATTGAGTCTTGAGGTGCAACAGCACACAGACTCATAGGACAGGGGCATCAGGAAGAAGCAGATAGTTGCTGCAAGCAGAAGAGTGTAAAGTCTTTTTCCAACAAGTGTAAAGCCCTTCCTCATAATCCAGATCTCCTTAGGTGCTGTGTGACAGTAGTTACATGGCCCACACGCCAGCATTTTCTTCATTCAGACATCTACCTTCCTACCCTTTTAAACATCTCTGCATTTGAGATCAGTCTTACTAGCATAATAACCATGATTTTTATTTCTTAACTGTTCATTAGATAGTAGTGTATCTTACAATGGTTGGTGTCAATTTCCATAAATAGGGAATCTGAGCCTCGATTCCCTTACATGTGAAATAGAGGAGATGACACCTCACTCAGTTTCCACAAGAAAAAAAATCAAGAAAACATCTGGTAAGATATACATGCTAACAATATTACAATTATTGGAGTGAGAGCGATTGGTGTGGCCAACTAGCTCAAAGGCCATAGTGTTGAGAGGAATAGTTTCTAATAATTTCACTGTTATATTAAATTTTATCATTGTTACTATTGAACATAGTCAATTGTCCATTTGGCTACAGATGTGATCTCCATCCTCCAACCATCCATCTGTTCACACATCCATCTTCCATTCAACCATCCATTCATCTTCCATCAGTCCACTCATTCATCCTACATCAATCCACCCATCCATCCATCCACCCTCCATTTATCCAGTGGTTCAATTAATATTTATTGAGCTCTCTTTTCACTTTCATATCATATTTTACCTCCAAACATATTTATTCACTTGAAGTCAATCCTCATGAGCCCATTTCCATTTCGTAATGAGAAAAAAACAGCACCCTTTCCTGTTCTAACCTTTGTTGTCCCTTATAGACAGTTATTTTGTCATTCTCCTTTTCTCACCCTTCAGGGTGAATGGAGCCCATTTATTTCACCTTCTCAGAGGGGTCTTCTCTCACAACCTATTTCTCATTTAAAAAACTAAGCCCTTGCAGTAAAGGTGAGGAGAAGTAATATCAGTGGAGCTCTTGGATAGACAGAAGCATCCTTTCCCTGGCACCCGGTCCTTCCAAGTTGTTTCCCTAAGCTGAGGGGAAGCTCGGCAGGAGTGCTCATAGGTTAATAGCCCAGCAGAGGAAGCAGCCAAGTAATTTACTCAAGAGTGTTATTACCTGGGGAAATGAAAAGAAATTAGAGAGATCCCCCCTTCACCCAACTGTCTAGTTTTAGAAACTACTCAAGACAAAAAGAGACCTTCCAGGATGGGAAAATATCTGCGGGATGCATTTGACATTTTCAGGGAAGGACTTTCCCTATTTCAAAAACTAGCAATTAAGCCTTGCCTCTGGGGCCTTTCCTTCCATTCTGACTTTGAAGGTATTGAGTGTTCTCTGCTGCTCCACATCTGCAAGGGCAGTATGCAGAGGTGAAAGGAGAGCTCTTAAACCAGCTGCTTCTCTACCTATTTGCAAAAACATTGAGAATCACTGCGTTAGACAGAAGGGTGTTGGGCTGCGGAACGTCGGGAGGGCCTGGTCTGGGGTTTCCCAGCCTTGGCACATGGCTCTGTGGTAAGAGGACAGATGGGCTCCCTACTCAAGTAAGTTGAGAAAGGCTTCAGTGAGCATAATTCCATAATTACTGCAGAAGTTCCCCAAACCATTACTGTGCTGATGCTCATTTTAATGCTCCAGGAAATATAACTAAAATATTCCATACACTTATTTGAACCTCACCCTCTTTTCTAGCACTCCTCTTAGCATTTCCTGAGAGCAATGTGGTGAGCATGCCTATAAAACTGCAATGCACTTCTAGAGATAGCAAAGCTGAGGTCTGGATTTTTAGAAGGGACTGTTAGTTGACCACAGTCCTTCATGTGGCCCAGGACAAGGCCAGAATGAAAACCCAACTGTCTCTTCTCCCTGCTCAACTCTTCAGGTAATCTGCCTTTTATCATGTATATTATCAGTATGTTGCTTTTTCATGATAGAAGAAATTCAGAGGAAAATGAACATAAGCTGTCTATCTTCTATGATAGTCCAGTATGGTCAAGAAAGTAAAGAGATGGAGCAAGTAAAAGAGACAATAATAAAAGAGACTAGAAGCAATTAATGCTGCTAGCCTGTCCTTACTGAAAATGCTCAAGGATTTCCAACTTTTTTTCTTTCACATGCCTTAAATTAAAGTGTAGGGCCTTTCCAACTGAGCTCTAGAAATAATTTCTTAATCGGTTTCTTTGCTTTTCATTTTTCCCCTTTCTAAATCTTCCTGAATACAATAATAATAGCAGCTAACATTTATTAAGCATTTACTGTTTACAGGACTGTTTTAAGAGCTGTAAATGTTCTTGTTGAGAGTTGGTCCCCTCAACAGTCCTTTGAGGTGTGTGCTTATTAGTTTTACTTTACATGTAGGTATACTGAGGCACACAGAATCTTAGGAAGTTGCCAATGTTCACAAGGATAAAGAGAGACAGAGCTGGGATTGAAATCTAAACTAGTCCAGTGTTTCTGATCATGAAGCATTTAATATGAATCCTTCTATAGCTCAACTTTCTTAAGAATTCTCTTGTAAGGTGGGCGTGGTGGCGCACGCTTGTAATCCCAGTGGAGACCAGAGGATCCGGGTTTGTGGCCAGCCTCAGCTCTCTCTCTCTCTCTCTCTCTCTCTCTCTCTCTCTCTCTCTCACTCTCTCTTTACCTAGTGAGGCCCTCCGCAACTTCGTGAGACCCGGTTTCAAAATAAAGTATAAAAAATAGGGCCGGGGGTGTAGCGCGGAGGTAGAACGCCCCTGCGTTCAATCCCCGGTAGCGCAAAAAAAAAAAAAAAAAGAATTCTCTTCTAAGAACCCTCCATGGCTCCCTACTCCCCCCAAAATGTCCTAGAGTGTCTTTCAGTGTTCTCCAAAACCTGGGTCAACCATTCTTTCCCAACTAGTCTCCATTTGCCTTGTTCAGTTCCCTCACTGAAACCAGGGTCTTGTCCTTTTGTGATGGGACATGGCCTAAGAGTCCCACTCCCAGACCTTTGAAGCTGCAGGCCCCTCAAAAACTAGTTTGCTGCTTCTTCTCTCTCCCGACAGGCACAGTTTGGGTTCAGTCGCCTCCATGAATGGCCTATGACAGCCCTCACCTACACCAACATGATGCTTCTCTGAAATCCCATGGTGCCTGGGCAAATGGATGTTTCTTTCCCTGTTGATGTCACGAAGTCACATTCGTTCACCCTAGAAATTTAGCCACATTTTTCATATCCATCTTCCCCAAATTAGACTCTACCCATCATGAGTCTAGTAGAGAGCACTCAGTAGATACTTACTGAATACATCGATAAATTAACATAGCATGGATCGCCTCACACTCGTGTGATGCCACGTCACATCGTCTGGGTGATTCACAGTGGTGACGGTGATGATGATGACAGGAGGCTGTGGTGGTGACCATCTGCAGCAGCGGTAGGTGTCATAGTTACCATGCATCTGCAGTGGCTGAGTGACTCCTGAGCCAAGTCTGAGCTACAAGGATGAGACTATTCGTATTTTGCAGATGGTGACTGAGTTTGACTTGATCAGGAGTAGCAGAGCCGAGACTTGAACACCAAGTCAACTCAGTACCATCTTGGTGCTTATTTCTCTTTGTCGCACTGTTTCCCAAAGCACTGTGTGACAACGTCCTACTTTACTTTTTTTTCTGATAGAGGAAATAAAGTACATATGACATAAAATCTACCATTGTAAATACCTTTTTATTTTGTTAAAATGTGCATAAAGCAAAATGTGCCATTGTAACCAATTTTAGTTACCCCATTTTGTAGCACTTAGTAAAGTAACATTCTCGTTGATGTCACGATGTCACATTTGTTTACCTTTGAAATTTAGCCACATTTTTCATATCCATCTTCCCCAAATTAGACTCTACCCATCATGAGTCTAGTAGAGAGCACTCAGTAGATACTTACTGAATACATTGATAAATTAGCATGGATCGCCTCACACTTGTGTGGTGCCATGTTACATCTTCTGGATGATTCACAGTGGTGACAGTGATGATGATGACAGGAGGCTGTGGTGGCGACCATCTGCAGCAGCGGTAGGTGTCATAGTTACCATTCATCTGCAGTGGCTGAGTGACCATCACTGCTAATCCATTTTCAGAACTTTTTCATCTTCCCCAACTGAACCTGTGCGCATGAAACACTAACTGATGAAACATTAACACTAATTCTGTATGTCAACTTTATACAAATATGCATGTTCATGTACTAAACTATACACATGAAACACTAACTCCCCATTCTTTCCTCCCTCAAGCCCCTGGAAACCACTGTTCTACTCTCTTGTGATGAATTTTCTTATTCCAGGTAACTCATGTAAGTGAAATCATTCAGTTCTTGTTCTCTTGGGACTGACTTATTGCACTTGGCCTCATGTTTTCTGAGCTCTTCCATGTGGTGGCCTGTGTCAGAATTTTTCCTCTTTAAAAGTCAGCAGTGTTCCGTTGTACATATGTAGAGATGAGATTTTGTTTATTTATCTGTCAATAAGCACCTGTATTGTTTCCACTGTTGGCTCTGGTGAATAATGCTGCCATGGAATGGGATACACGTGTCCCCTCTTTACCTGCTTTTGCAGATATAACTAGAAGGAAAAATATTGCATCATATGGTAATTCTATTTTTGTTTGTTTTTTTTTTTTGAGAAAATTACCAGTTATGGGCTGTATCATTTTACATTTCCACCAGCAATCCACAGGGGTCCAATTCCTCTGCACCTTCACCAACACCCGTTATTTTCTGGTTTTGTTTTTATTTTTTAATTAATAGCCATCCAAATGGATGGGAAGTGGTATCACGCAACATAAAGCAGATTATTCTCCATAATAGGGGTGGGCCTCATCCTAGAAGAAAAAGGAATTAGGGAAAACATTGAGATTTGCTGAGAAAGAAGGAATTCTGTGAGCAAGCTGTTCAAACTCAAGATAGAACACAGCTTTTCCCCGGATTTCCAGCCTGGCACCCTGCCCAGAAGGTCTCGAACTTGTCATCCTCTTCAATTGCGTGAGCAATTCTTTAAATCTCTTTCTATATTCACACCCCTTTAGTTCTGTTTTTCTGGAGAACCATGACAACTATAGTATTGAATTCTTTTTCATGGATAAATAATACTTTATTGTATGGAAATACCACATTCTGCTTATGGATTCATCAACTGATGGGATTTTTGTTTGGGTTTCCACCTTTGGCTATTGTAAATAATGCTGCTGTGAACATCTGTGTACAGGCTTTGGTCTGAAACCTGTTTTCAATACTTTGAGGTATATACCTAGGAGTGAGATTGCTGGGTCATGTTGTAATTCTACGTACAATTTACTGAGGAACTGACAAACTTTTTTAGCAATGGCTGCACAATTTCACATTCCCACCAACAGTGCCAACTTTTTCCTTCCTTCCTTCCTTCCTTCCTTCCTTCCTTCCTTCCTTCCTTCCTTCCTTCCTTCCTTTTTATTATAGCTATCCTAGTGGCTGCAAATTATTCATAATGGTTTTGATTTGTAATCCCTTAACGGCTGGTGATGTTGGGCTTCTTCTCATATGCTTGTTAGCCATTTGCATATATTTCTTGGAGATGTGTATATTTAAAATGTCTATTTTAAGTGAGGATTTAGGGTAAAAATTCATCTTTTGCTTGCTTAGGGAATTCAAGGGAAGGACACTTCTTGTCCTCAGTGGGAAGCCGCCTACATTGGGGACCTCTGTAGACTTGTCCTGGCTCCCCAGTAACCCCTCCTTGCCTTTCTGGATCTGTTAAAGTGGAGAATTTTCACAGATCCAGAAAAAATCTATTTTTTCAATTAGTACCCTCTGAGTTGTAAGCTTTGGGAGGGATTTACATTCTTTATATCATTTAATCCTCACTATTCCTTGCAAGATTGGTATTATGATTCCCAGTTTCAGATGAGAAAATTTATTCAAAGATTAAAGAATTTGAGTAAAACTGAAAAGAAGAAAACATCTCATTCCTTTACAGAAAATCAGTGATATTACAGTAATTTTTAAAGACAGCTTTATGAAGATGTAATTCACATACTATACAGCCCCTTCTTTTAAGTGTACTATATAATGACTCATTATTTTCACACAGTTGGACAAACATGACCATCATCAAGTTGATAACATTTTCATCACTGTTAAAAACAGCATCCTGCCCATTCTCATTCATGAATTGTTTGTCCCCAAACTCCTCAGTCCTAGACAACTACCAGTCTACTTTCTCTATATATTTAACTCTTCTGGACATTTCATAGAAATGGAATCAGGCAATATGTGGTCCTTCGTGATTGGCTTCTTTCCACTTAAAAATTGTTTTTAAGGTTCATTCATTTTGTAGCATGAATTAAAAGAATGTACCTTATTTTTTAATTGACAAACGTATGCAATTGTGTGGATCTATCCATTTGTATTTAGTCATTCATAAATTGATGGACATTTGGGCTTCTTTCAAGTTTTGACTGTTAGGATGAATTCCCTAAACAAGATTTTATGTGGACATGTTTTCATTTCTCTTGGATACATACCTATGAGAATAATTGCTGTGTTATACTGTTTAACATTTAACAGTGGCTGTACCATTTTACTAACCCATCAGCAACACATGAGGGTTCAGCCTTCTCCAAATCCTTGCCAGCACATGATATTTGTGTCTTTTTGTATTTCAGCCATCCTAATAGATGTGAAGTGGTATCTCATTGGAGTTTCAATTTGCATTTCCTAATGAATAATAGTAATTATTATAATTATTATAATAATAATTATTATTTTGCGGTACTGGGGATTGAACCCAGAGGCATTCTACCTCTGAATTACACCCTATTTTTTATTCTTTATTTTGAAACAGGGTTTCACTAAGTTGAAGAGGGCCTCATTAAGTAGCTGAGGCTGGCGGCGAACCTGCAATCCTCCTGTCTCAGCCTCCCAAGTACTGGGATTACAAGCGTGTGCCACCACGCCTGGCTTCTAATGAATAATTATATTCAGCATCTTTTCATGTACTTGTGGACCATTTGGACCTCTTCTTTGGAGAAATGTTGATAAATATCCCTTTTCCATTTTTAATTGGGTTATTTGTTTTGTTATTTGTTACAATGTGTGTTAATGCATTGTAAGCCTTTATGTGGTAGAAGTTCTTTATGAAATATATGATTTTCAAATATTACTCTTAGTCTATGAGGTTATTTTAACTTTTTACTTTCTTCAATGGAATTTGTAGCACAAAAGTCTTACTTTTGATTTGTGTGTGTGTATGTGTGTGTGTCTCATATTTAGATGTAAGATATCTTATATAAAGATAATCTTTATATATAATATATTATTATAATTATTACAATATATAATATTATAACATTATTTTATATATATTTATATCTTATATATATCTTTTTTTTCCTTTTTTGCCTCAGATTTTAACTATGATGTTTTTGCCTAACTCATGGTCATGAATACATATTCCTATGCTTTATATTTCCTATGTTATGTTTAGTCTAGGACGTATTAGAGCTAGTAAACTGTTCATAAGCGCTGAGTGTGCAACCTCAAATAGGTAGTTGTGTTATCACCTTTACAGTATAGAACGCCAGTCATTCTCCTTATGACTCATAATATTTTTGATGAATTAATGGTAATGCACATGACCTGTTAAAAAGTTCACTTCCAGAGCACAGTAAAGACTAGTAAATTTTCCTCCTTCATGAAAGTATTGAGAGTACTGGCAACACTTTTTCAAATGTAACGTATTCAGAACTCAAGAAATTATCTGAGATTTTCAACAATTTTAGGGTAAATGCCCGAATGTCAGTGCCAGCAAAGAGCTTTGTGGCATTTTTACTTACTGCATGTTTACACCACTCTCCTTAGTTCTGAAGTAGCCTTGAAAACAGACTCAGGACAACAGCCACTGTGGAAACCAGCAGCCTAGGAGCCATGAGATTGACTTTTAGAAGTCACCCCCAAAGTCACATTTGCATAGAATTGTGATTAATTAAAACATCAGGCGATTCCCTGGAAGACTTCACTCATAGGTTTTATCATTATTTGACCTGACCCAAAGCACATTCAGTAATTAACTCATGAAGAGAAAAGGTTTTTGGGGCCCACAGTTGGGAGGTTCCAGTGATCAGCTGGCCCCTTGCTTTTGGGCCTGTGGTAAGGCAGGGCATCATGATGGAACTGTTATGGTAGAACAAGATCATTTACCTCGTGGCTGGGGGTGAAAGAGAAGAAGAATAAGGGACTAGGGACCCATTATCCCTTCAAGGGCACATCCCCAATGACCTAAACGCCTCCCATAGGTCCCCCACCACCTTCCCATAGCACCACACTAGGGACCAAACACACAGGCCTTTGGGGGACATTCCAGATACAAACTATAGCACCCACGCAGCCTAACTCATGCTCTCAGTGATGTTTTTAGCCGGTAACTTTTTTATTTCACCAGTGAAACCACTGGTGAAACTGTCTCTCACAAAACCTCAGAAGGCCAGTCACATTCTAATAAAAACTGCTTATCAAACTCAGAATAATGACATATGTTTGGACACTTCTTACCACCCTTAACAGAGCCATCAAGAAAGACACAATGGAGGTTTTGAAGAAATATCTCCAAAGAAGGAACTTTTTCAGCAGATAGCTTGTGGCTTCAAGGCATTGTGTAGCAGCTCCTGTTAAGAACCATCTATTGGACGATGTTGCTCTCACAGCACCATAAACCAGAAAAAGAGTGTTAGTGTCCATGTGAGCCTGTGTCTTCAGACAGCCTCAAGATAGTCACTGTTGCAGAGTGGGTAGTGCACACCTGTAATCCCAGTACTTGGGAGGCTGAGACAGGAAGATTACAGATGTGAGGCCAGCCTCAGCAACATAGACACTCAGCAACTTAGCGAGACCCTGTTTTCAAAATAAAAAATAAAAAGGGGCCGGGCGTGGTGGCGCACGCTTGTAATCCCAGTACTTTGGGAGGCGGAGACCGGAGGATCCGGGTTCGTGGCCAGCCTCAGCTCTCTCTCTCTCTCTCTCTCTCTC
>PVJS01042123.1:0-17646 GCA_004027185.1 Glis glis | reverse complement strand
AAAAAAAAAAAAAAAAAAAAAAAGAAAGTTTCTTAGATTTTCTGAAAAAAAGATAAAACAATTCCTAGAGATTTCACCTTAGAATTGAAATGGGAGAAAAACACTAAACAAAAATCAGATATAGAAAACTATTTGAAATAAAAATGATAAGCAAAACAATAGAACATTTCCGTTATGGTATCTTCATATTTATAAATTGTTGAATGAACCTAGAGATTCAGTGTTTAAATGTATTTTTACAAAAGAATCTAGGCATGGTGGTACATGCCTGTAATTCTCGTACTTGGGAAGCTGAGACAGGAGGATCACAGATTCGAGGCCAGCCCCAGCAACTCCCTCCCTCCCTAGCTATGGCAGACAGGTGTGGTATAATATAAATGGGAACTTTAAGGATAAAGAAATTAGGTTTTAGACGACCTCTTACCATACAAACTGTTATTGATTTCAATATTTTCAGACATTATGGAATTATTTGTGCTGTAGCTCAGACCAAGAACCATTTGAAGATCTGAGAGATTCAGTCGTGCTGTTAGTTCACCACTTTTATCCCCAACCTACAATCACAAACACATATATTTTAGAGTAATATTTAAAGGCAAAGAATAATGAAGATTAGTTGAAAATGTTGTGACCCCCCAACCTGGAAGAAAATATTGAGAAATGAAAACAGTTATATTAGAATTATGAGACTATGAATGCATGAAATGGGTTATCTCATTAGTAGTTTTTTCAAAAAGGAATATAGAAAAATCAAATTTCAAAAGTTTCACAATAGGACAGCTAAATATATTCTATTCTTTAATTCTCTAAATATTAAATTATTCTTGTTCTCAGGATCATATTAACTAATGTAGGTTTTATCCTGTGCCCTATTAACTTGGCACCACATGAACAAAGTTTCCTTCAAATATTTTATTTCTATACTATAATATTAGTTAACATTTGTTAAACCAGTACTAGACAAGCTAGGTACTTCATGGACATTATCTCTAATAGTCTTAACAATTTGCAAGGTAATATTACTATTCTCACTTTACAGATGACAGAAATGAGATCAGAAAAGGTTTCCCAGCTCAGATGACCAGCAAGTGGCAGAGGTGTAACAGGACCTAGTCCTTGGTTCTATAAGACCTTGTTTTCCCATAAATACCATGCTGCTTCTCCATGTACAGATGGGAGCAGGGAGGTGGCATATTGAGTAACACCCTCCTATGTCCCCCATGCCTAACCTCACCTTCCTGTCTTCCTACATCAAGGCCAACACACACACACCTCTGATCCATCTCAACATGCGCCGTGGATGCCAAGAGGACAACGTATGCTCAAACTTATCGTTCAGCCATATAGAGCAATCTGGAGAAATAACTAGGCCCCTCCCCTGCCACTGATTTGTAAATTACAACAGTGCAGACAGCAATGGTTTTTTCTTCCATACCTCTCTTGAAATTTCCAAGTGCTTTTCAGCAAAATGCATTGCTTGATCATGGTTTCCTAGAGCTGTGTATGCATTTCCTAAGCTCCAACATGCTCTTCCTTCACCAATTCTAAAACACAATTCAGAACTAACATGCAGTTAATCTGAAAACAGGTCTGTGAACAGAATAAAAACGACCTACTAATAATTAAAAGTATAAACAATGTTTTGGATTTACTTGGTCTTTCACATAAATAATTTACTACCATGATATTAGAGAGATATTAGAATACCCAGATAAGCCCGGTGTGGTAGCGCACACCTGTAATCCTAGTACTTGGAAGGCTGAGACAGGAGGACCACAGGTTTGAGGCCAGTCTCAGCAATGCAGTGAGACTCTCAGCAACCTAGCAAGACCCTGTTTCAAAACAAAAAATTAAAAAGGGCTGGGAGTGTAGCTCAGAGGTAGAATGCCGCTGAGTTCAATTTCGAGTATCACATTACACACACACACACACACACACACACACACACACACACACACACACCGAAATAATATTAAACTCAGACTGAAGTACTAAAACAAAGAAAACATTCTTTATTATCAGGGACAGGTCTTCTAATCCAATTAGCCTGCTCCTCTCTCTCTTCCTTCCTCCCTTCCATGCTGTGGACTGAACCCAGGGGAATTCTTACCTCTGAGCTATATCCCTAGCCCTATTTTATTTGCTGAGGCTGGCTTTGAACCTGCCATCCTCCTGTCTCAGCCTCCCAAGTACTGGGATTACAGGTGTGCACCACCATGCCTGGCTAGCATACTTCATTTTGAACAACTGTACTGAAAAGTTCATTCTCATAGACCAAAGTCTAGAATAAAAACAAGACACTGAGTCGCCAATATTGAAAAATCAGGGAGATTTCATATACAACATAGGACTTTCAGCTTCTCTTGAAAAAAAATGGGAGGATCTAGATATAATGGACCATCTTTCTTGCCTGGCACAGACTGGCTGATGTTGAGTAGAAGCTGCCCCTCCACACAATTCCTGCACTGATCTAGAAGAGGAGAGGGATCACTGATTCTGGTTCAAGGGCATATGGAACCAGACTAATCTGCCACAGGCTGGCCCTTCAAACGATGATATACAAAGGATATAATGAAATAGGAAAATCCTTAAAAAGGAATTAAAAATTCCGGGCATGGTGGCACATGCTTGTAATCCCAGTACTTGGGAGGCAGAGACCGGAGGATCCGGGTTCACAGCCAGCCTCAGCTACTTAGTGAGGCCCTCCGCTACTTCATGAGACCCGGTTTCAAAATAAAGTATAAAGAATAGGGCCGGGGTGTAGCGCGGAGGTAAAACGCCCCTGGGTTCAATCCCTGGTACCGAAAAAAAAAAGGAATTAAAAAGGAAACAAATGGGAAAAGTATCAAGGAAAAATTTCAGGATTCAACAACATATCTATATTGTGCCTTAACTACAGTAAAAGGATGCTTAATTTACCTGTCTTTTAGCTCCTGAGCAATTGCTAAGTGCTTCAGATGATAGTCAATGGCCTTTTCGTAGTCTTGAAGTAAAGTATATGTGTTCCCAAGACTGTAACAAGACTGCGCTTCCACAGCTCTGTCTTTAAGCTGTCGTGCCAACAGTAGTGTCTTCCTAAAAGAAGAAATTAATTCTCACATAATGACCATTTTTAATTTTAGTTATAGTAATAAGACTGTCATTTTTTCCTCTCTGCTGCTTTATGTTGCATTTTAAGTAATTCTGTTTTAGAGCCAAATATCTCACACTTTTCAATTACTTTAAAACAAAGATGTTTTTTGAAATGCAAAAAACAGATTCAGACTTTCACAGTAATGTGTTGAGGGGGGGCGGGGTACTGGGAATTGAATCCAGGGGCGTTCTACCTCAAGCTACACCCCAGCCCTTTTTATTTTTTGTTTTTGAAACAGGGTCTCGCTAGGTTGCTGCGAGTCTCGCTAAGTTGCTGAGGCTGTCCTTGAACCTGTGGTCCTCCTGCAGCCTCCAATGTACTGGGATTACAGGAATTCACCACCACGCCCGGCTCACAGTAATTTTTTGTTGATGCTGGAATTTGAACTCAGGGCCTTGCACATGCTAGGCAAATGCTCTACCACTGAGCTACATCCCCAGCCTCTTCAGAATAAATTTGAGTAAACTTTGAAGGTTTAGAATTTCATTTAAAAAACAATTAGTTTTAAAGATAAAAAGCTAATAAAAATGAAAAGGGATCACAGTGCTATTAAATCTTGGGTACAATAATATTTATTGAGTACTTTGTGCCAGATACTGTGCTACGTGTTTAATATATTCCTCCATTCAATCCTCACAATAATCCCCAAATCAAGGTACTGCTATTTCCTGTTACATACAAGGAAACTGAGGCTCAGAAGCCGAGGGTCCTGCTGCTAGCAGGCAATCAAACCAGGTTCCAAACCCAGAGCCTATGACTTAATGGAATTGCTTAACTACACATTTGACATTTATTTACAGAAACAGTAGACTAACTTGTAGTATTCAGAAGCCGTTTCAAATTCACCAAGAAATATATATGCATTTCCAAGGTTGCTATATGCTCTTCTTTCCGCTGCTTTATCTCCAAATTCTTTTGCAATGAGGAGACGCTGAAACAAACAAAAAATTTAATTAGATATAGCCATAATAAAACTGCAGAATGATCACTGTTCAGAACGCTGGTGGGAGAAATGACCTGACTCCAAAGCCTTCTATCGGTACCTGCTCGTGAGATATAACGGCGTCCCTGAAGTTGCCAAGGAGGTAATGTGTATTTCCAAGATTTCCAAAGGCTCGGCCTTGGGCAGCTCGGTCACCCAACGCCGTTACCAATGACAGGTTTTCCCTAGATGATAAAAAAATTGGTGAAAAATAAATCTGGAAAAAGTTCTCATTGTCTGACTTACACATCTAATTATTTTTATCAGAAGTAAATTAAAGTAAGCTTACAGCCATAATGTGTAAGATTTTTAATATATCTATGATAGAGGATGATTCCGGTAGCTTTCTGCCCAGAGTCAAAGACAGTTAATCTTAGAAACCCCTATAGCTGAGAAGTTCTATGAAATTCTATTGGCAAAAGACTAAATTTACTCCAAATAATTTAGATTAACCATTGATATTTCTTGTTTTTGCCACTAAGGGGCACTGGTCTGCAGTTTAAAGAAGACTGCAGATACAACTCTATCACATTTAAGCAATGTAAGCAATCAGTTTGATGGTTTATTGTTCATGCGCACACACACGTGTGTGTGTGTGTGTGTGTGTGTGTGTGTGTGTGTGTGTGTGTGTTTTACTGGGGATTGAACCCACGGATGTTCTATCACAGAACTACACCCCCAGCCCTTGTTTTAAAATAATTTGAGACAGGGTCTCAATAAGTTGCCCAACGCTGGCCTTGAACCTGTGATCCTTCTGTCTCAGCCTCCCAAGTACTGGAGCTACAGGCATGAGACACTGCACACAGCTTTGTTAGTCCATAATTTAAAAACTTTTGCCAAACTGAAGAATTTACTAAGTCTGAGACCGAAAGATTGCAGGTTCTAGGCCAGTGGGCAGTAACTTAGCAAGACCCTGTTTCAAAATAAAAAATAAAATAGGGCTGGGGGTATAGCTCAGAGGTAGAATCCCCTGGGGTTCAATCCCTAGTACCAAAAAAACAAAGCAAAAACAACCTTAATCCTGGGTAAAGAATATACAGTACAACCTACTCACTCATAAAAATCCACAGCTGCCTGCAGAGCACTTCTCACTTCTTCTGGAAATTCTCCTACATCCTGGGGACCAGGGAAGCCAAAACTTTTTCCTTTGGCATGATACACATTTCCAAGATTGTAAAGTGCTCTTGCTTCTCCCACCTGGAAGAAGATATCACCAAAGTTTACATCTTGAAATCAGATGCCAGGTATTTATAATGCTTACCATATATATTTGTAATAGCCCTGATATTATTGTCAGGTATAGAAATTCACACACTGGCCATCCATCCACACAAAACCAAACAGATGATTCCTTATGAAAGGAGGACCTCTCACTATTTATTTCTCTTTTTTTTTGCGGTACTGGGGATTGAACCCAGGGGCATTCTACCACCAGGCTATACCTCCCAGCCCTATTTTTTATTCTTTATTTTGAAACAGGGCCTCACTAAGTTGTGGAGGGCCTCACTAAGTAGCTGAGACTGGCCACGAATCCAGATCCTCCTGTCTCAGCCTCCCAAGTACTGGGATTACAAGCATGTGCTACCACACCCGGCTTATTTCTCTTTTAAAAATTTTGTTTTCTGTTTTACTTCTATTTGCCTATGAACATTTTGTTTTTAAGATAAACTACAGAATACATAGTATTAAGACACAAGGCAATTTCAGTGAAACCATTTGGCATCTGGCCCACCATCTAATGTTTTATTACCTTGTCATTAAGTTCTCTGGAAATATCTAGGTGTCGCTGACAACAAACTATAGCTTCATCAAAATTCCCAAGAACTTTCAAGGTGTTTCCCAGATTACCACTAGCTTTGGCTTCCCCCAACTGGTCTCCAATGGTCCTAGAGGGGAGGGGGAAAAAACAAATGGTGTTAAGAATATAAATGGCATTAAAATATAAAGCAGCCAGACTTCAGTTTTCCTAAAGGACAACTGACATGCTTAAGATAAAAACGACCCATTAGCCTTGAAACCTACTTTAAATAAAAATTTGAAACTTAACACTGCTGTATTTAATTTTCATTCATTTAGTTAAAATCTAGGGTCATTTCACATTGTTCATTCATTTAATTAAACTCTGTTTAGCCTATAGATTAGTTTTCAAAAGTGATGCTATTAAACCAGAACTCATTGAGTGCATTGTTAGTTTTTTTAGTTAAATGGAAACATTTTTTAAAGTAACAGTTATTTTAGGAAGGGGGATATTAAAAAGCTTAAATTAATTACCTTGCAAGAGTTAAATCATGATGGTGGTATTCTAATGCTTTGGCATAATCATGCAAATAGAAATAAGCATTGCCCAGCTGGCTGTAAATAGCGCTAAGTGTCTTTAGGTCTTCAGTTCCAACTTGAACTGCAGCTTCAAAAAATGACACACCAGCACGGCAGTCTCCTGATTTACACAGCCGTTCCCCTTCCAACGCCAGCTCTAGGCAAGAAGCTTCCATTCTACAAAATTATACAGGGCAGACATTTACAACTTAGCATTACAACTACATCAGTGGTTTTAACCTCCAGGAATATAATTTCAATGTGGACTATGTAGCTACTCTTGCTCAAACCAGCAACCTCAGCTACCTCTCTAATTGAAGTATATATACGTTATCAAAGAGTGGTTATTTATAACAAAAGCTATTTTTTTTTTTGGTGTGGTACTGGGGATTGAACCCAGAGGCATTCTACCTCTGGAGCTACATCCCTACCCCTATTTTATTTTATTTTTTCCTTTTTTAAACAGGGTCTCACTAAGTAGCTGAGAGTCTTGCTAAATTGCTGAGGCTGTCCTTGAGCCTGTGATCCTCCTGTCTCAGCCTCCCAAATACTGTGATTATAGGTGTGCTCTGGGCCTTAGGGATCTGCTATATGGAGCTCTATGTGTGTGGGGGGGATGCTGGGGATTGAACCCATGGGCATTCTACCTCCGAGCTATACCTCCAGCCCTATTTAATTTTTATTTTGAAGCAGGGTCTCGCTAGGTTGATGAGAATCTCATTACTTGCTGTGACTGTCCTCAAACCTGTGATCCTCCTGTCTCAGCCTCCCAAGTACTGGGATTACAGGTGTGGGCCACCATGCCCATTTTGGAGTTCATTTTATTTTATTTATTTATTTTTGTGGTATTGGGAATTAATCCCAGGGGCATTCTACCTCCAAGCTGCATCTCTAGTCCTATTTTAATTTTATTTTGAAACAGGGTCTCACTAGGTTGATGAGAGTCTCACTACTGCTGAGGCTGTTCTTGAACCTGTGATCTTAGAGCTCTCTCTTTTTTTGTGTGTGTGATGCTGGGGTTCAGTTGAACCCAGGGGCCATTCTACCTCCGAGCTATACCCCCAGCCCTATTTTATTCTTTTATTTAGAAACAGGGTCTCACTAAGTTGCTCACAGCCTCACTAAGTTGCTGAGGCTGTCTTTGAACCTGCAATCTTCCTGTCTCAGGCTCCCAAGTACTGGGATTACAAACGTGTTAACACCATGCCCGGCTCCTGGAGCTCATTTTAATTGGCCCATTCAGAGCAACCTACTAGTGACAGAACCTAAACCAGCATTTTCTAAACTATTGAGCTGAGACAGATCTGTGGGCTTCCTGAGAGTCTGAGGAGAAAAAGGAGTGCCTGGGAAGGTAAATCTTATAATACTTTGCTCCATCCATCCACTCACTCTCTCCCTCCTTTTTCAGTCTTATACACACAGAACATACACACTCACATACCCTCCCTCCTTTTCTTTTTTCTTTTCTTTCTCTTCTTTTTTTTTTTTTTGTGTGTGTGTGTGGTACTGGGGATTGAGCCCAGGGGCATTCTACCTCTGAGCTACACCCCCAGCCCTATTTTTAATTTTTTTTTTATTTTGAAACAGGGTTTCACTAGGTTGAGGAGAGTCTCATTACTTACCGAGGCTGTCCTCGAACCTGTGATCCTCCTGTCTCAGCCTCCCAAGTACTGGGATTACAAGCATGTGCCACCATGCTGCCTACTCTCCCTCCTTTTCTTACCAGCGCACAACAACCTATATTCTAAAAAAATAAGGCACACTTTCGTGAAACACAAGAGAAATAAGTGTCAAGAAACATGTAAGTTAGAGCCAGGCATGGTGGTTCATGCCTATAATCCCAGTACTTGGGGAGGCTGAGATAGGAAGATTGCAGGTTCAAGGCCAGTGTGCCAGCCCATGTTAACTTAGCAAGACCTTGTTTCAAAAAAAAATTAAAAAATAAATTAAAAGGGCTGGGCATATAGCTCAGAAGTAGAACAACCATGGGTTTAATCCTCAGTTCTACACAAAAAGAAAAAAGGTAAAAAAAATTAAAAAGGAAATTTGCAAGTTAGAAAACAGTAATGTAATGATCTGCAGAAATTCTAATTCCCAAAGTCTGTTCTTCAATTGAAAAAACTACAAGAGCGGGGTCACTCCAAATGTATCTAGGAGAAAAACCACTGATACTTTCGGTTCTGATCCTAAACTTCAGAAGGCGCCCTCCACCAAAGCTGCCACTGTTTCCTCAGAATCTTCATGACTTCTGCCACGTCCACTGTGAAGGTACTACCCATTCATTTAATGCCTTTTTTTTTTTTTTTTTTGGTGGTACCGGAGATTGAACTCAGGGGCATTCTACCTCTGAGGTACACCCCCAGCCCTATTTTTATTCTATATTTTGAAACAGGGCCTCACTAAGTGGCAGAGGGCCTCACAAGTTGCTGAGGCTGGCTGCAAACCTGCCATCCTCCTGTCTCAGCCTCCGAAGTACTGGTATTATAAGCGTGTGCCATCATGCCCAGCTCTCACTTAATGCATTTCTAAAATTTGGCAAATTTCCTTTAAAGTGGCACACTATCTATAATTTATCATTTTTAAAAAACTTTCTTCATCCAAATCAACATCCACGAAACCGAATTTGACATGACTGAATTTGACATTTATTCTCTAATGCACATTATACAAATATGTAACTATTAAAATTTTAAAATAAAATTACTTTTTATACCACCAGTGGTATAAATATAACCCTTTGAAAAACTCTCATTAAGCTCATCGAACTTAATTTTTTGGAAATCACTAAATTATTCCTTACTTAGAATTAGCTTTCAGCCACTCTAACAGAGCAGTGGTTCTTAATTCTGGTTGCATAATAGCAGAGCTCATATGCAGCATTTTTAAAAGTTTTTAAAATGTTAAGTTCCAGCCGGGTGTGGTGGCGCACACCTGTAATCCCAGTATTTGGGAGGCTGAGACAGGAGGATTACAGGTTTGAGACCAGTCTCAGCAATTTAGCGAGACCATCTGCAATTTAGTGAGACCCTGTTTCAAAATAAAATAGGGCTGGGAGTGTAGCTCAGAGATAGAATGCCCCTGGGCTCCATCCCAGTACCACACACACACAAAGTTAAGATCCACTCTCTGGGGGAGGTCGGGCCATCCTTATTTTTCAAAAGCCTCTGGGAAATTCTAATGTACACACTGGGGTTGAGAACCATTGCTTTAACAGAAAATGCAAATTAAACTACCACACTCCCTAATTCATTCAAGTATGACTATACTTTGTGTATCTAGTAGTTAGTCAATTTGCATTTTTCTTCAGGTGCTGCCTTTTAATCTATAAGACCCATAAAGTAAAATAGAATTATAAAAGTAGAAAATAAATCTGATGAAGCTAGAAGAAAATTATGCACTAAGATTAACAGAGCCAATTGCAAAGGTTCAAAGCAAACTCCTGGTTCAGAATAAACAGATTTATACAATCATGTCTAATAAGTAATCTTCAAATTTTATATATAGGGTTTTCTTTCTTTTTTTTTTTTGCGGTACCGTGGATTGAACGCAGGGGCGTTCTACCTCCGCGCTACACCCCCGGCCCTATTTTTTATACTTAATTTTAAAACCAGGTCTCACGAAGTTGCCGAGGGCCTCACTAAGGAGAGAGAGAGAGAGAAAGAGACAGGGAGAGAGAGCGACAGAGAGAGCTGAGGCTGGCCGCGAACCCAGATCCTCCAGTCTCTGCCTCCCAAAGTACTGGGATTACAAGCCTGCGCCACCACGCCCGGCTTAGGGTTTTCTTTATAATTCAACTGAGCCAATGGCTATTGCTTGTGACTTTACTTCATTTTATAAAGGATTTATGCAAAATAATACAAGTAAACCTCTATTTAACATTTTGTTTCAACATTGGAGCCAATTAGATACAGAAGAGAAAATCTAAAGTACATGGAAAGATATATCAGTTAAATCAGAGAAGCCTCAAATCACTATATTTAAATTTCTTAGCTGGGCGTGGTGGTGTGGTGGAGCACATTTGTAATCCCAGTAATTGGGAGGCTGAGACAGGAGGATCTCAGGTTTGTGGCCAGCCTCAGCAACTTAGTGAGGCCCTCTGCAATTTAGCGAGAATAAAGAATAAAAAATAGGGCTGGGGGTGTAGCTCGGAGGTAGAATGCCCCACAAAAATAAATAAATAAATAAATAAATAAATAAATAAATAAATAAATAAATTTCTTTACAGGTATGTTTGTAATTAATAAAGCTTATTTTTGTCTTTCACAATTGAAAACTGCCCTTTAGAACTATATTTCTGAAAATGAGAGACTTCTTTTAAAAAATTCTGTTTTAAGATGTTATGAGGAGCCGGGCATGGTGGCGCACGCTTGTAATCCCAGTACTTTGGGAGGCTGAGATAGGAGGATCCGGGTTCGCGGCCAGCCTCAGCTACTTAGTGAGGCCCTCCACAACTTAGTGAGAACCTGTTTCAAAATAAAGAATAAAAAAAAAAATAGGGCTGGGGGTGGAGCTGAGGTAGAATGTTCTTGTGCCACCAAAAACAAAAAAAGCATTTTACATAATTATCATTAGAAACAGTGATAGCAAACTAGAACCCTGTGGGCTACACACGGTAGTCCAAATCCATGGGAAAAGACTATCCTATAGGAGAAACTACCTTAGAAATGCCATTTTAATAATTAATGCTGGAAACAAGCCGGGCGTGGTGGCGCACGCTTGTAATCCCAGTATTTTGGGAGGCAGAGACCGGAGGATCCGGGTTCGCGGCCAGCCTCAGCTCGTGCATGCGTGCACGCACACACGAGCGTTCTCTCTCCTTCCCTCCTTCCCTGTCTCTCTCTCTCTCTCTCTCTCTCCCTGTCTCTCTCTCTCTCTCTACTTAGTGAGGCCCTCTGCAACTTCGTGAGACCCGGTTTCAAAATAAAGTATAAAAAAATAGGGCCGGGGGCGTAGCGCGGAGGTAGAACGCCCCTGCGTTCAATCCCCGGTACCACAAAAAAAAAAAAAAAATTAATGCTGGAAACAAAGTCCAAAACTCTCTAAGTTATTGTTAATTCTGAGATATAGTATGGCTGACACATTTTATTAGAAAAGAAGCCAATATTCTGGCAAAATCCCTAACATCCCAATCAAATATATGTACTTGCAAAATAGGGTAGGTTAGCCTATAAATTTTTTAGAAGATCATTAAATAGTAACAGAGAAAGTAATTTCATATCCTCTCTGTCTCTATGGGAGACTAGAGTTACTTCATTTGTTTACCAGTTGGGTTGAAAACAAAGAACATATCCTGAACATACCAAGCGGGCTGGGGGCATAGCTCAGTAGTAAAGTGCTTATCTAGCATACACACGCTGGGTTTGATCCCCAGTGTATATGTGGTGGTTCGGGGGGCGGGGGGTTACAAAACAGGAAAATATCTCTCCATTAAACCACATGCAAAGTTTCTTCAATCCTTCCTAATAGCCTATGTAATTATATAAACATTTATATATTATCTAATTATATATTGTATTTTATTTTATTTTTTGGTGGTAGTAAGAATTGAACCCAGGGGCATTCTACCTCTGAGCTACACTCCCAGGCCTATTTTATTTTTATTTTTTGAAACAGGGTCTCACTAAGTTGTGGAGGGCCTCACTAAGTTGCTGAGGCTGCTCGAACCTGCAATCCTACTGTCTCGTCCTCCCAAGTATTGGGATTACAGGCATGTGCATCACACCTGGCTAAAGAACTGTATTTCTTTTTTTTTTCCTTTTTTTTTGTGGTACCGGGGATTGAACCCAGGGACATTCTACTTCCAAGCTACACCCCCGGCCCTATTTTTTATAATTTATTCTGAAACCAGGTCTCACGAAGTTGCTGAGGGCCTCACTAAGTAGCTGAGGCTGGCCTCGAACCTGGATCCTCCGGTCTCCGCCTCCCAAGTACTGGGATTACAAGCGTGCGCCACCATGCCCGGCTAAGAACTATTTCTTTTCTTTTCTTTTTTTTTTTTTTTTGCTGGGGATGGAACCCAGTGGCATTCTACCTCCAAGCTACACCCCCAGCCCTATTTTTTATTCTTTATTTTGAAACAGGGTCTCACTAAATTGCAGAGGGCCTCACCAAGTAGCTGAGGCTGGCCAGGGACCAGCAATCCTCCTGTCTCAGCCTCCCAAGTACTGGGATTACAAGCATGCACCACCACGCCCAGCTTTTATTCTTTATTTTGAAACAGGGCCTCACTAAATTGCAGAGGACTTCACTAAGTAGCTGAGGTTGGCCGCCAATCTACGATCCTCCAGACTCAGCCTCCCAAATACTGGGATTACAAGCGTGTGACACCACGCCCAGTGAAATGTTTTCATTTTTGCTAATATGGACTGAAGTTTGTAGGAATAATTCTTAAGTTTCTGCACAAATTCATGTTATTTTGATTTCTTCAAAATATTTAAGCTGGGCATGTTGGGACACACTTATAATCCCAGTACTTGGGAAGCTGAGACAGGAGAATCCCAGGTTTGAGACCAGCCTCAGCAACCTAGCAAGACCCTGTTTCAAAACAAAACAAAACAAAACAAAAGGGCTGGGGTATAGCTTGGAGGTAAAATGCCTCTAGGTTCAATCCCCAGTACCAAAAAGGGAAAAAAAATTTTCTTTACCTTTTCTTCCACACTAGATTTATTTTATTTTAGTAGTGGGGATTGAACCAGTACCTCTGAGCTATATCCCCAGCCCTATTTTATATTTTTTAACTTTGAAACAGGGTCTCATTAAGTTGCTAAGCCTCATTAAGTTAAGCCGCGATAAGTTGCTGAGGCTGGCCTTGAACCTGCGATCCTCCGGTCTCAGCCTCCCAAGTACTGGGATTACAGGCATATGCCACCATACTGGGCTCCACACTAGATTTTGACCTTCAACTATCTTCTTTACCTCCTAAATTCTGGTTTCTTGTGTTCACAGTACTATCAATGAAAGCAAAAGCAGGACTAAAACCTTGATGCCAGCCAGGCATGGTGGCATGTGCCTGTAATCCCAATATTTGAGAATCTGAGACAGGAGGATTGTAGGTTCAAGGTCAGCCTCAGCAGCTTAGCAAGAGCCTCAGAAGCTTAGCAAGATCTGGTTTCAAAATAAAAAATAAAAAGGGTCAGGGGTATAGCTCAGAAGTAGAATGGCCCTGCATTCAATCCAAAATACCAGAAAAAAGACGGGCGTGGTGGCGCACGCTTGTAGTCAGAGACTTGGGAGGCAGAGACTGGAGGATCCGGGTTCGCGGTCAGCCTCAGCTACTTAGGCCCTCCGCAACTTCGTGAGACCCGGTTTCAAAATAAAGTATAAAAAATAGGGCCGGGGGTGTAGCACGGAGGTAGAACGCCCCTGGGTTCAATCCCCGGTACCGCAAATAAAATAAAATAATAAAATAAAATAAAATAAAATAAAATAAAATAAAAAGGTCTGGAGGTTTAACTCAGAGTTAAAATGCCCCTAGGTTCAATCTTCAGTGTCAAAAAATAAAAATAAACCCTAGCTCCGTCTTCTGTGTGTTCTAATTGGGCATGGACCTTTTCCATTACAAGTTCTAATAGCATTAAACAATTTTCATCCATTCAAATTACTATGTTATGTCTATGTGTTCTAGTTTACTTTATAAAAGGGCAAGTAGCACAAAATTATCTAGATTTAAATTTTATATGGTAGCTTAGTTTTTGTTTTTTGGTACTGGGGATTAAACCTAGGGGAATTCTACCTCTGAGCTAAACCCCTTGCCCTTTTTTATTTTTTCGTTTTAAGATAGGGTATCCTAGGTTGCTGAGAGTCTAAGTTGCTGAGGTTGGCTATGATACTCCTAGGTTGCTGAGAGTCTAAGTTGCTGAGGTTGGCTATGATACTCCTAACATCAGCCTCCCAAGTACTGGGACTACAGGTGTGCTCCACCACACTCGGGAGTAGTTGTGTGTGTGTGTGTGTGTCACTGGGGATTGAACCCAGGGGCATTCTACCTCCAAGTTATACCCCTAGCCCTATTTTATTCTTTATTTTTGAAACAGGGTCTCACTATGTTGTGGAGTGCCTCACAAATTGCTGAGGCTGGCCGTAAATCTGCGATCCTCCTGTCTCAGTCTCCCAAGTACTGGGATTACAAACTGTGCCACCATGCCCAGCTGGTAACTTAGTTTTAAAAGTGATTTTAGGCCAGGCATGGTGGTGCACGCCTGTAATCCCTGTACTTGGGAGGCTGAGACAGGAGGATCACAGGTCCAGGGACAGCCTCAGCAAGTAGTGAGACTCTCATCAACCTAGCAAGACCGTTTCCAAATAAATAAAATGGGGCTGAGAGCATAGCTCAAAGGTGAATGCTCTGGGTTCAATCCCCAGTAAAACACACACACACACACACACACACACACACACACACACACACTCTAAATTAATTAATTAATTAAATAAAAGTGATTTTATTAATTTTTTTTGCAGTACTGGGGATTGAACCCAGGGGCATTTTACCTCCGAGCTACACCCCCAGACCTATTTTTTATTCTTTATTTTGAAACAGGGTCTCACTAAGTTGCAGAGGATCTCACTAAGTAGCTGAGACTGGCCAGGAACCAGCTATCCTCCTGTCTCAGCCTCCCAAGTACTGGGATTACAAGCGTGCGCAACCATGCCCCGCTCTAAAACTGATTTTAACATATATCAAATTTAATTCTTAAAACAACTCTCCTGAGTAGGTATTACTGTAGAGGGGGAGAGTGATGCTGAGGCATGTTAAGTAACATGCTTAAGGTCAGACAACAGCAGAGCTGAGAAAGGAAATTCTGTCTCTGTCACCAGATTCTATGCTCTTTCTACCACTCCATGTTACCTCAAACTATTCTTCAGGAAAGAATATTATTAACTACACTTATCTAGCAAAGTTAAAGAATTCAATACCAAAATTTTATTTCTCTACTACTCATGTGCAACAATGCCACTTTTACAATATTAAAGTACTGAAACGTTTATTATCCATAGTAACAAGTATGAACAAGGACATGCCTCCAAAGAAATACAAAACTAGAGAAACTAGCACAATTAATGCAATGTAGCCATCTTTTTGTGTGTGTGTATGTAGTACTATTGGGTGTGGAACTCAGGTGCCTTCTACCCCCGGGCTATATCCACAGCCCTATTTTACTTTTTATTTGGAAACAGGGTCTCGCTAAGTTGCTGAAAGCCTCACTAAGTTGCTGAGGCTGTCCTCGAACCTGCGATCCTCCTGTCTCAGCCTCCCAAGTACTGGGATTACAAGCGTGCGCTACCATGACTGGCTGTAGCCATCTTTTAACTTCAGCAATTACTAATACATAATATTTTCAATGTTTCATTCTCACTTCTCCAACCCTGATTATCTTGAAGTACATTCCATAAAGCATGATTTCATTTATAAATATTTTAGTATCTGTCTCTAACACATAAGTTTTTTTCAAAAAAATATCATTATCATACCTAAAAATTAATTTTCCTTAAAATCATTATTTTTTAAAAGTTTAAAAACAAACTCCATTTTGCTATCAGGGGCCACCTTCCCAAATAGATGCAAAATATTTCATAAATCATTCTGATGTGCCTTAGGCAGTTTCTTAGTATCCAAGAAAATATTCCATTTCAAAATTACAAACTCATTGTGCCATGGAACCCCTTCCAAGGATAAATGAGGACTTCTACAATGAAAGAACTAGATGGATAAATCATTACATGCAGCCAGGAGTGGTGGCTCACACTTGTAATCCCAGTACCTGGGAGGCTGAGATAGGAGGATCGCAGGTTCACAGCCAGCCTCAGCAACTTAGTAAGGTCTTCCACAACTTAGTGAGACCCGGTTTCAAAATAAGAAATAAAATAGGGCTGGTGGTGTAGCTTGGAGGTAGAATGCCCCTGAGTTCAATCCCTAGTACCCCCCCACACACACACAACTTACATGCAAGTATATATAAGAAAAAAAGCGTAACTTATACTAGGCCATGACCTAACAGAAAGAGTTCAAGCCATTACCTGCAATTATGCGACAATCCAGTCAATATATGGAATGCTGGATCCTAGAGCACTGACGAAGCCAGGGATTTGTCTGGTATATGCTTACTAAAGACAGAGATTTTTCAGTCTCCTTTATAACATGTTTGACCTGTGCTGTATCATGACAAAAGGGCATGATATCTTCCCATAGGCAGAAGTACAATCCATTCCATCTTATTTACAGTATCAGGGAACAGACCATTCTTCAAAATGTCAGCAAGACAGATATCTCAGTAGTTCATGTGGTTATGTCCAATGAAGTTCAATGGACACAGTACCACATAACATGCTAAGCAGAAAGGTAGCCCTAAGGAGATAATAGTTAAAGGAAAATGAGGAGGAAAAATAGCCTTAAAAACAAATACATTGAATTTTAATATAATTGGTGCTAAGAAAGAGACATGCATAGGTCATAATGTGACCACAGGTAGGGCACAGAGCCAAATTATGAAACAGTTTAGATATGGTTTCCAGGAGGAGATAAACTTTGAGCTGAATCTTAGATATTGAGTAGAATTAGGTAAACAAAGGAAATGGGAAGGGAATTCAGGTCATAGGGTGTAGTATCAGCAAAAGCACTGAGACATGAAACAATGTCATGTGCAGGAAGAAACAGAGCTCAAAGTGCAAGGTGTAAAAGAGCAGGAAGTAAGGCCTATGGGACAGGCAGAAGGCAAATAAGGGCAGATTTTGTACACTCTGTTCAATTTGGCTCTGCTACAGATGACTACGGGCCACCTTAGGTATTAAGCAGAGAGGTTGCATGGTTAGATCTTTTAGACTGATCTCTCTAGGGGGGAATTAAAAAAGATGGATTCCAAGAAGATAAGAATGGAGACTGGGGGGGGGGATCTAGAGAGAAGATCCTGGGGCCCTGAACTACACAGTAGTGGTAGGGAGGATGCAGACAAATAGATGAATCTGAGGAGCATATAGGAGGTCAAACTGTCAATACTTCATGCCAGATACACAGAATAAGAAGAGAAGAAAGTATATAACTCCCAGGTTTTTAGAAATACTGCCTCAAGGACAGGGCAAGGGCAATCCATACTAAAAGTTCATCTTATGTTAAATGTCTTTCATTCTCCTTTATTTGAAGCTTTTCTATTTTTTTTTTTTTTGTGTGTGTGTGTGTGTGTGTGTGTGTGTGTTTTCCTGGGGATTGAACCCAGGCCCT